>JASAMY010001786.1:0-69385 GCA_030248085.1 Paralinhomoeus sp. GSCO2_6 | reverse complement strand
AGGCAGCTGGCTCTGCCCAGCGTCTAGAATTTTCGCAACGCGGGCGATAGGGCGGCCGCTTTCGACCTTCGCACAGAACGCGGCCTACCATCGGCGGCGTGCATGGCGCAGCGCAATCGTGAAGGCGCGCCTGGCGTCGGAGAAGGCCTGGTAGTGCTCCAGTGTCTTGGACCGTCGCCAGTAGGTGTAGCAGCGCTTGGAGCGTCGTCTCAGCTGCGTCAGTTCAGCGGTCCAGTAGGGGGCGTACTTGCCTCGCCTTGGTGGGTGCGGTCGGTTCGACCGCTCGTAAGCTGAAATGATAGCCTTTTCGACACTGGACGCAACAGCGTCAAGTTCGAAATTGGTGGTTGTCAGCCGTTCTGGTGGCACGAGTGTCTCCAGAGATCGGCGGTAGGCGTCCCAGTTCGTCGCCCTGGGGTTCCGTCGTGGTGAGACCTGCGGCTGCTTCACAGCGAACTGGAAGGTGATCGCCGCATGGTCGGAGAAGAACTCCTGGTTGGAGACCTTCCAGTCCTGAATCATGGGCTGAAAGGCGCGCGACACAAGAGTGTGATTACTTATGGAGGAGCCTCGAATGCCGTGGAACGTTGGCTCACTGCCAGCGTTCACGACATTGAGGTCGTAGCCAGCGGCGAACTCCATGAACTGGTGTCCGCGCCGGTCGCTCGTAGGGCAGCCCCAGTGGGTGTGGTGGGCATTGCTGTCCATCGCGATCACGAAGGGCATCTCCTTGGAATCAGCAAAGTCCGTTAGACGGCGCATCATTGACCAGGTGGGTGACACATTCTGCCCCAGGAATACAGAATAGAACAGAATAGTTCGGTAGAGAATGTTTTGGAACGTCACCGAAACAAAGGCTGCCTGGTGGTGTCGGTGTTGGAGAATTGCGGCAACTGTACGGGGTCAATGTCGTTGGACACGTAGAAGCGCCAGCCCCAGGGACAGAAATATTGGGCTGAGGCAGAGGGGAGAACGTGCTGAAAGCTGCCGTGTTTCAGGCCCGCCAGTCGCCCGTCCCGGTGGTACGGTTCTCCCTGCAAGCAGACAAGGTTGGATCAATGCTTGTTCAGGCATGTGGCGGACTGCAGCAGGTCGACGCCTTTGAGTGGTGGGCGTTGAGCTGCAGAACCGGCGATTGCTCCAGTTTGAGCGGCAGGCGGCCCTGATGCTGTCCCCTGGGCGGGCGGGACCAGCGCAAACCGCAGACCCTCCGCTCGGTAGCCCTGACGACCCAGAACGTCGAGACGAGGCGCGCCGGCTGGGTCCCCAGCTGATTTTCGCACCCTCAGTACTGGGTACTGAGGGCCATCAGCGTTGGTTGTCATTCCATTGCGATGGGGTGTGCGCCATTAGGGGCTAGCCCCCTCCCGCCGTGGCAATTTTTAGCCCACGGTCCGGCAGCCAGAAATGGTAGCCGGCTCCGCTCGCCTGGAGGCTGGCGCACAGGGAGGGTCGTTCCACGTCCTGGCCATAGACCGCAAATCCTGAAGAGGCAACGGCAGAATTACCGCATTTACGCTTTGGCAAACACGCCCAAAACAACCTTTGTAGAGCCGCCCTTGCTGAGACTGCATCTTGCGCCACTTCCTGACACAGTTGCGGTTCTCTTCGGCGACTTTTTGCTGGCGATCAGAGCTCTGAGTTTCGCCCATCTCCGGCCACCGCTCTGCTCTGCCTCTGTAACACCCACGTCTGCTTCTTTCAGCTTCTTGACACTCGAAGCCTCCTCTACCTCCTATATCACATTAATTCACCACTTCCAATGCAAACTGAAAACCTGACCTGTTTCTGCTTCTTCCTGCTGTGCATCTTTCGCTCTCTCGACGTCTTCGGCGCCTTGCCACCCTGCTTCCGTTTGTTGTGCCGCTTGGGGTGGGTGGTCTCCAACTCGGCGCTGCAGATGGCCACCACCTCCTCCTCCTCCTGCTGCTGCTCGACGTCGAGAGCGGTGGCCGCCGGAATGGGAGCGACGATGCCGACCGCCTGGACCTGCTTGACAGTGACGGGCGCGACTGTCGATAGCAGGGTCGGAAACTCTTCCTCCTCCTCCTCGCCACTCTAAGAGAGCAGCGCATTGCGGACCCAAGTTCAGACGAAAGGAGGCGGAAAACGTGGCGACGGACCGACGGCACGAGCAACTTGTAGTGGTTGCCGCGCAGGAAGAGCAGGCGCACGACCAAAGTGGCGGCGTGGGACGTGTGCGCGTGCACGTAGCTGCTCTCGGCGTTGACGACCTTGAGGTTGAGGCGGAAGAGGTCGCTCGCCGCCATCAGAGCCTCCTCGCCCGCCCACGAGCCCGGCTGGCGCATTCTCCACATGGCAAACGCTGCAACGAGCCCCAATTCCATCGCCGTCACGCACGCACGCATGCGCAGGACTCACAGAAGCGCTGCGCATCCGAGAGGCCCTGGGGCATGGTGTAGTAGCCCAGGATGTCGTTGAGGACCCCGATGCGGACGTGTGGGTCGAACAACTGGTCCCAGCGCGTCGTCAGGTGGTCGATGACGCGGCCGCGCACCTAAACGACGCCACCATCATCTCGTCCACGAGCTGCGCCAAGGGCGCGCGACGACGACGACGCCTGACCTGCTCGTGGTGGCGTTCGCTGCCGTAGAGGGCGAGCGACAACGTGCGGAAGAAACAGTTGCCGTCGGCCTCTACATCCCAGGCGTTGAAGGACTCCCCGCCGATGACGACGCGCTCCGGCGGCCGCAGCAGCGACCCTACACATATCAACACGCTAAGAGTACGTTTCAATCCGATAAGAATCAAGCAAAGACAAAGGTTTTTTTAACACGCGAGTAGCTGAGCGTTCTTCAAATTGTGGAATACTGTATGCCACCATATCCCAACGGTTTGTAAGTAAGCGATACCGTTCACCGTTTGGAACTTTAATAAAAGCAAGTAGGTTTTTTTCTTACTCATTTATCCACAGGGAACAACATCAGGCACCATTTCTCATCCATTAAGAAACAGAGAACAGTCAACAGACAATGCAGTATTACTATAAAGTACAAATAGAATTCAAAATCTTTTATAATTCAAATGCAATGCGAGAAAATTAGCAGATTAGAGCAGAAGCAACAGATTAGGGGCATTGGTTCTTTGCTGCAGTGGGTAAATTCATTAATGCAACAAATTAAACAATAGTTGGGGGGTGCAATAAATCGTGTGCTACTGGGAACCCTCAATATTTTGAACAAACATATGCACTCATGCACACGCCACACAAACGGATAAATTCGAATTGCATGGAGATGGTGTAGAGGCTCTGCTCGTCCAGCACCGACTATGTGGGGAGATCAAGGCCAAGTGCGCCATCAGGCCATGGCGACGTCTCTAACGATGGAGTTCAGAAGCATCGACTTGCCTGAACGACCGCCAACCCCTTTCTCAGCCACTCCATCTTGGGGGGGGGGGGGCTCGGCAAAACACCCTAGCCACTTGGTGCGTCAATGGAGAAGGTCTCACTTCATGGACAGCGACAGAGCTGACGATGTGCTCGCAGACGTGCTGGCTGGGCCACGGTCCGCTCCACGTCCGTCTCCGCCTCCTCCTCTGCCTGCTCCTCGAAGTCGTCAACGCTGAAGGAGTGGTTGAAGGGGTCTACAGCACTACCGACACGCACGCACGCACGCGGCGACTCACAGGGCGGCGTTTCCTATGACGGCGCTATCCGGTGGGGCGATGCCCTAGTCGGAGAACTTGTGGGCATGGAAGAGGAGGATGTGGGCCAGCAGGCGAGTGCGACGTTTGACAGAAAGCGCTTTATCATGCTGGTGCCGTCTCCGTCCTGTCCACTGTGCGCCACAATTTCTTGGGCTTGAGCGTCCAACGCAACGGGTGCCTTCCACTGCACACAGTTGGACCTCAAGGGCTTGGACAGTGTGACCTTCCAGTCGGTCATCGCTGTTGCGTCCTCATCACTCTGAGTCGATGGTCTAGCCTTGTGCACGAAATTGACAGACAAAATCTTGGTTCAAGTTATTGGTTCAACTGCGCAAACACAGCGCAACTGGGCCCATAACCTCTTGAGCACAGCACCTTTTGTACAACACTAAATGCTAGACGAACGAACTATGTCAGTGCGACAGAGTACGTACTACGTACTACATACATACCTAAGTGGGCCACTAAATCGTTGCAGGGATTCTGTACAGCTTTCAGATTCTCAACCGATGGACTCCTCAAAACTGACGTTCAGTAGTACAAACCACCTTCATGCGTCTACAAAATCGAGTACTGCAGCTCTCTTCCAAACTGGATCCACAGCCCATCGTCACTCGGTCTGAGGGCAGGTTGCCACTTGCCAGTCAATTGCTGCAAGCTCTGCATCGTCCGCTGTTTCCTTGCTCTGTCGCTGCTCTCATCATCAACCATGATATCGCCTTCCGCAGAGATTTTACAGTTCTTCCATTGGCATGCTGAACGGTCTCAAGCTTCTTGTCCCCTTCTTCATCTGTTGACTTGACCCGCAGTTGACAATGCAACTCTGCATTTCTTTTGGAGCTCCGTTCCCTGGCCACTGAAGAAACTGTGTTTCGATGCCATCGTCTGCAGCAGCATGGGCGCTGTGCTGACACTTGTAAATGGTACTTCCTCTGCTGATGTTTCTTGCTCCATGCCGCTCTGAACAGTCGCACCCCGCACCCTGTGCCAAGTCACCTGTCGCAGTTGTAGGTAGCATCGTCCTCTGAAGCGGTTCACACTCCCACTGTCTCTGTAGCTTCTGCCTTCAGTGCGCCAGCCGCTGCTTTTTCGGGCTGACTGTTTGGTCCTGGCTTCGCTTGCGCACTGCTTCTGACCATCCGTTGTCAGCGCCTGTCGCACCACCTGAAGCATCAAGTCCCCATCAGCCTGAGCGCTGTTGTGAGCACGATGAACGATGGACGCCGCGAGTTCAGCAGAATGACAGCAGCATACTTTTCTTGGACTTTCCCACCGCCTCAGTTTGTCAAGTTATTCATCAGCAAATGCGTCCAGTCGAGAGTGCATTCCACCCCTGTGCATTCCTCCTCATCTAGCCGAACACGAGCAGGCTGGCACTCTGGGCAGTGACTTCAGCCGCAGTCGTTAAGGTGGTATGGCTGATGCTTTGTCCCGCTTTCATCCCAGTTCTAGTGGACTTCGTAGATGATGCTTTGGTTGCTGACGAGGGTGCTTCTGCGTCGTCAGCTCAGTCGGCTCAGTCGTTCCTTCTGGCTTCGTTGCCCACAGAGAAGGTTGTAGCCAAACACTGTAGTCGCTTAAACGCGCGCTCTACCGTACAGTTAGGCCGCTAGTGAAGCGTTTGGCCACTTCTCCACCGCGGGCCGTTCAAATCAATGATTGCGCCAGTTGGCAGAATAACAAATGAGCACCAGCCGACATTTGACGACTTTTGGGCCGGCGCAGGTGGGCAGGAGTAGAGGAGCTGGGTGGTCTGTTTTCGGCGTCTCGTTAAAAGGACGTTCCTGTGGCGACACGAAGGACGCGCTGCCTCTCGGATAGCGACCGCGGCGCGTCTCGGCCATTCGCGTGCGCGTCTCCCTTTTGCGGAGAGGAAAACTCCTAGTCGAAAACATGGTCGACTAGGGAAAGAACCCCATCCTGGCGAAAGAAACGCATCGCCATGCAGAAGGTTGTGGCGCTCGCGGCCGTCGGCTTGCTGACGATTGGTGGGTTGCGTTCCTTTCCTTCCCCAACTTAAATCAGGATTGTTCTACCGCAGAAGGAAGAAGATTTTCAGCGCTACTTTTGCCGGGCGTGGAAGATTGCACAAGCAACGAGGAGTGCCTAACCATCGAGTACTGCGACAGTGAGACGCAATCCTGCAAATGCACCAACGGCACTTCTGCAGAGCAGTGCGTGCAAAGTAAAGGTTAGTTTGCTCTCGTTTTTTTTTTCAGGTCTGCCTCTTCTTGCTTTTCACTCAAAGCTTTTAAGACGCTTTCCTGATTATATTCTCGCTTTTTTCTCGACCCACTTTTCATCAGACTCCGACAGCGTTTCGCTCCGATTCCGACTACGACCGTGTACTCAAACACAGTGCAGCGCGCTTCGCTTAGCTTCACCCGTAGCCTGAACGAGACGCCTCTCCTCGTGGCAGAGAAAGAAGAAGAATCGGAGACGTATGTACATAGATCCGACAGAGTGCCATTGCATCTGGTGAAGCAAAAGGCATTAAGGAAAAATTTGCAGGGGGCTGCAAAAAAGGAGAATATGTGACACTCTATTGTTGAAGTCCAGTTTGAAAAGAAGTGGTATTAAGGCATATACCCACACTGATTTCTAGCCACTTCCGCATTGCAGCTGATCAACTCCACTTTGAACAAACCATGTATAAAATCCGAACCAAGGACAGCAACAAGTCACATATTCGGCGATTTTTGTGTTCGCTTGCAATGGAAGGAAATGTGCAGCGAAAATTGCGGCAACTGGAACTGACTGACATTTACATAGATTGAGTGCGAGAAATTAGCACACGCCCTGTGGAACCCCATGCACACGCACATACGCATGCACGCACGCACTTGCGTACACATGCACGCACGCACACACACACACACGTAAAAAAAGCACCGACACACGCACGCACGCACGCACGCACGCACGCACGCACGCACGCACGCACGCACGCACGCACGCACGCACGCACGCACGCACGCACGCAGCACTCATGCAAGCATTAGGGCAGTACACAAATGTTATACGAACAGTTCATCATTGGGTGGAATGCCGGAAGGGAATGGAGCAGGATTGTAGTACGTATATGTGCCTCTTGCCTACACATCGACACAACTAACTGGTTACCAACTGTACATCATCAACAACCAACATTGCAAAAGTTTTAGCAGGGGACCAATTGATTCGGCAGGAACTTTAGCTGTTTCAGGTCCATGGACATGGGCAATGACAACGTCTGAGAGAGATGAGATGAGTTGATGGACGTTTGCGTCGTTTTGGCTTGGCTGAGTGAGATGGCTCGCACAAAAATCGCCGAATATGTGACTTGTTGCTGTCCTTGGTTCGGATTTTATACATGGTTTGTTCAAAGTGGAGTTGATCAGCTGCAATGCGGAAGTGGCTAGAAATCAGTGTGGGTATATGCCTTAATACCACTTCTTTTCAAACTGGACTTCAACAATAGAGTGTCACATATTCTCCTTTTTTGCAGCCCCCTGCAAATTTTTCCTTAATACAGTGTTTTTTCGAAAGATGAAGGGGTTTCTGTAATTCAATGCATGCAAGCATGCACGCATGGTGCACACACAAACGCACGCTCGCATGCTCGCACGCACGCACGCACGCTTGCACGCACGCACGTACGCACGCACGCATGCACGCACGCACGCACGCACGCACGCACGCACGCACACAGACGTTCACTGACATAGGTTCACACACAATGTACCTGTGACTGAATCGAACAAGGCAAAATTGAAGTAAAGCAAAGTACCAACAGCCTAGCAGACATACATGGGTGCATGCACATGCAGTTGTGCTATATTGCTGCGTCAGAGCATAGTGATGTAAAGTATGGAAATGATCGCCATGACTAGGCGGTCAACTTTGTGTTTTTGCCAAAGTGATCGGACCTACCCACATCAAGTTTCTTGCAAAGCAGCCCATTTGTTGGTGTGCGTGCGTGCGTGCACATCTGTAGTGCCATATTGGTTCGTCGGAGCATAGCGATGTAAAGAATCAAAATGATCTGCACGTGCAGGCGGTCAACTTTTGTGTTTTGGCCAAAGTGATCCGACCTACCCATATCGATATTTATCGATTATCCCGGAAGTGAAAATATTTTGGTGCGTCGGATCGTGTTGACTTCAAGGAATGAAATGTTTTACATCGAAGGGCGATCAACTATATTATTGATGTTTAGGCCATTCGACCTAACCACATCGACATATCACCAATTTCCGTTATCGATATAATGGGGGGAGGCATTTTGGTGCGTCCAATTTGGTCCAATTGTTGAAAGTAACACAAGTCATGTCATGGCGACCAACTTTCTCCTTTACAGCGAAGCGCTGCGATGTACCGTTAAAGCGCCTATAGGGCACACAATTTGTGGCCCATTTCCAAGAAAATCAATCGATAATCGGATAAAATCGGCAATATCTCGAGATCGGAACGCAGTGCACACAAATCCTTTGGCATGCAACATTGCCACCACTAGCCGGCTACACATACCAAGTTTCATCGAGATAGGCCCTGGCGTTCGCGAGCGGCGCTCCAAAAACCTGGCGGAGAACATGAAAAAAAAAAAGCCGCAAAATTGGAACATTTTTCGAACTATTGACCCCTTACAGTAAAGCAAGGAAGCGCGTTATGGCGCATTCGATGCCCCAGAAGAAGGCGGTTCATTTGCGCCATAACGCGCCAAAATCCGTTCAGGCAATCAAAAGTTATAGGCGATCGAAAATTCAAAAAGCCGCATTGAGAAGTCGTCACATATTAGGGTTGTACGCTGACGCGTACACCCTGATTTCTAGAGAGCTGATACTCGCACTCGTCATAATGTAGAGCCAATCGCTGGCGAAGTAAAGGTAACCAGTTGGTTTATACTTCCATATGACATATCACTAGCAGAATATCACGAAAAACTCAACTTTGAATACCAGTATCAGCGGTTTTGCAATAGTGGACATGACCAATTGTGAAATTATGCAGTACAGGGTGTCCCGCCCTCCTGTCGCACCTTTTGTCAAAGCATAACTCGGGTGTGGGAGAACCGATTTGAACCAAATTGTAAGCACTTATAGCAAGTAGTCCAACTTAGGTTTTCGCGTAGTTTTAAGCAAATTGGCTGCACCATTTCAAAGTTACACCGTTGCAAGCAAATTGTTGCGTTTTTCATATTGTTTTGTCTTTTTTATTTCTAAGACCTGTTTTCGGTAAAACGTCAAGCCACCAATTTACATGGGACATGCGGGCCTTTCTTGTTAAATGGCTTCATAAGGTGCATATTGAAGAAAAAAAAAACAATCAGTAGGTTTATACATAGTTGAATATCCCTTACCAAAGTTGCCAATGAGGAACCGTTGCAGCGACTGTAAAATGAGTTGAAGAAACCGGCTCTGTGGGCGCTCATCCTCATAGAATGCGAAAACCAGCAAGAACTGGCTCTACTGTGCAACATACATATGTTGCAGCGACGATTGAGAAACCGCCGAAAAGTCAACTCATCAGCTATTGCCTCTCAATTTGGCCTCGCCGCAGAAAAATATCGCCTCGTCCACTTGACAACGGGTAACTTTGAAAGGGTACAGCCGATTTGGTTGAAACTTAGCAAAAGCCTAAGTTGAACTACTTCACGTACAATTGCGCTTGTTTGATGTAGTTACCTACGTTGTCTTTATTGTTGTTTTTTTATAAATTCGAAGTACAGATTCGTAATCAGCGTCCAAGGGAGCCCAACTTTCAAATTTTTGTAGCAATCCGCGATCGGCGAGTTTCTTTCAAGGCAAACAAACTTATTCGATGCTTTTCAACAAATTACATATCCCGTTTTTCGCGTTATCACATTCAATTATTTCTACTAGCGGCTGTTTGCGCAGTTGAGCTAAGGCGTTGGCTCCAAACGGCAAGGTGCAGAGTTCAATCCTCAGCTTGGCAAGACTGCCAGAACGCAGTAACTTCCTTGGGCAAGGGGCTAACGCCAAAACTGTGCCCCTTGATCGTAGTTCTCATTGAGACAATCGGTCTTGTAGGCAGAGGTAACCAAGAACCTACCGTAAACCCCATAATTAGCCCCCTGGGGGCCAATTTTTTCGTTCGAGCTCTAGGAGGGTGTATAATTATAGGGGGGGGGGCTAATTATAGGGGGGGCTTATAAACTGGAAGTGTCGATGTGTGGGAAGGTTTGTGGGCGAAAAGGCCCGTGGAGGCGATTTTTAAGGGAAAAAGACGCTGCGCACACGGGAGCACGACAATTTACCGCGGACAATTTACCGCGCACAATTTACCGCGGACAATTTACCGCGGCGACAATTTACCGCGACACCCGTACTACAAGTAGGGTAGGTATATTGACAGAACGGCCACATAGGTGGGTGGCTACCTGTGGTGCGGATGCGGAACCATGGGTGGGTCGATCACACGCAGTGCCTCCCAAGGAGCAGGCGTCGTTTTATCCACATAAATACGCCGCCGATCCGAGAGACAAGCACTTTGCTTTACTTCCGCGATGTCGCTGACAACAGAAAAGAACCGCCTCAAGATTTGCCACGATGGCTACTTCTACGTCAAGGACAAGGACCTCTCCTCCGAAGAGATGCTGTCGTCGTGGTACTGCGACCGAAAGCAAGCCAAGAAGTGCAAAGGCCGCGTCCACGTCCGCCATGACGCCGTTGTGCGCGTCATCACCGGCCACAACCACGCCCCTGAGCCGGGTCGCAGCGAAGCTCTCAGCGCCCTGACGAGCCTTCGGAAGCGGGCGGCCGACACCCAGGAGTCGACGCAACAGATTCTGGCCGAGTCAACCACCGCCATCTGCGCTCCAGCCGTTGCTCGGCTGATTGGGTGACATCTCGCCCAACGACATTTCGCCCAACGACATTTCGCCCACGACATCTCGCCCAACGACATTTCGCCCATGCGACAACTCGCCCAACGACAATTTGCCCATGCGACATCTCGCCCAACGACATTTCGCCCAATACATGTAGTGCGTACTTCAACGCAAGTTTATACAATTCCGTCAATTTGTGCGTCTCAGGTGCCTTGAGCGCGTCGGCTTTATGGCGTTGAATCATGTGGCTTAGCGTGGCATTGCTTAGCAGCTCTCCTTGACCGCCGCCTCCAAAGCGCTGTCAGCAATGTTGCCGCAAATGCTGCGTGTGGTGTCGCGGCTCTGTGCGGCCTGAGCGCGAGCCGCAGCGACCTGCTCGAGCGCCTCAACGCGGCTTTCGACGCCAAGTGGCTGTGTTGTCCACTGAGAAAGACGATCTCGTCCGGGCGCAGCGGTATGCGTGCGCGCCGAGCAGCAGTCTTGTTTGCATTTCCAAAAGACTGTCGGCAGTGCGAAGCGTGCGTCGGCGTAGACAACCCCGTAGCGTGCGTAGACAAACCCAGCGTCGGCTGCCACCCGGCTGCATGCACGCTCAAAGCGCTAGGCAAGGGCAAGTCACAGCTGACCAGCAGCTGAGTGCCCTACGTGTAAGGCATACACGTCCACAAGCAAAGTAAACGTGAGCTTGCTAAAGGCCGCGCCACAATGCTCTGTCTTCTGGTTTCTGCCTCGGTTCTAGATTTTTAAATCTGTCCAGAGCCAGAAGGCAGGCGTTCAAACACGCGCGTCTTCTTGTGAGCGGAAGGGTTTAGTCGTCTCTGCAGGGCGTGCATTATAGATTTATCGCGTTCTGCACTACAGTCCTACGCGCAATGCGCTGTAGGACCACGCGCAACTACAAGTATGAACTAGTCAGAGAACTCATTGTGGTGTAGCGATATTTGTGCAGAAGCCAGAAGCCAGAAGACAAGACAAGAGAGCAAAAACCAGAAGACAGATGATACAAGCCAGACGACAGAGCATTGTGGCTCGGGCTTTAAAAGTACGCTGTATTGGGCGAAATGTCGTTGGGCGAGATGTCGTTGGGCGAGATGTCGCATCACCGCTCGGCTCCCTGCCGCTCTCTGCAGCGCACGGTTCAGCGGCAGAGAAATCAGCACAACAACGTTGCGCCTCAGCCGGCCAACAGAGAGGAACTGTCCTTCCGTCCAGAGCACGAGGTCCTCTCCACCGGCGCCCGGTTCCTGCTGCACGATGACGGGCCAGAGCAGGCGGCGACACGGCTCGTCGTGTTTGCGACGATGCCGAACCTGCACCTGCTGAGCAAAGCCGCCGACTGGTTTGCTGATGGCACTTTCCAGTGCGCCCCAGAGCCGTTCGAGCAGCTCTACAGCCTGCACGGCTTTGTGCACGGTCAGCTCGTACCGCTCGTGTATGCGCTGATGCCCAACAAGACCAAGGCCGCCTACCGGCACCTCATCTCCGTGCTCAAGGACAACCAGCCAGGTCTCAACCCCCGCTGTGTGATGACGGACTTTGAGCAAGCGGCCCTCGGCGCTTTCGCTCTGGAGTTTCCAACTGCCCAGACGTCGGGCTGTTTTTTCCACCTGACGCAGTCCGTCTGGCGACACGTGCAGAGCGCGGGCCTGCAGGGCGACTACTCGTCAGATCCGGCGCTGGCAACGTCCATCAAGTGCATCCCCGCCCTCGCCTTCCTTCGACCTGAGGACGTCGACGACGGTTTCGAGGAGCTCGTCAACCATGACGACTTCGACGCCAGAGCGCTGCCCATAGCGCACTACTTCGAGGACACGTACATGGGGCGCCCTCGTCGTCGCGGCCCTCGCCACGGCGCCAAGTTCAGCGGGGATTTGTGGAACGTCCACGAGCGCACGCTAGCGGACAAGGATCGCACGAACAACCGTGTGGAGGGCTGGCATCGCGGCTTCCAGTCCCTCATTGGGAGCACGACGCCCAACTTCTTCCGCTTCGTCGACATCCTAAAGAAGGAGCAGATGCTCAACGAGAACAACATCACTCGTCTCGTCGCTGGCAACAGCCCTCCACCCAAGAAGAAGGTCTACGCCGACGCCGACAAGCGCATAAAGAAGGTGCTGGGTCGGTACGATTCGCCTGAACAAACATTGTATGATACTGTGAGCGCCCTCTCCTACAATTTCGACTTCTAGTTCGTTGTCGTGATCGCCTGCTTGCGCGTCCGTTAGTGGTGTTATTTTCCATTGCTCGCCGTCACTGTCCGTCCGCTTCTCGTTCGTGGTCACCTCGTGCTCCGTGTTTGCGTTGGACTGAAAGAAATTTGTGTGTATGCTTTGCGGAAGGGTCAAAAGTGTGAATTGGCGCGGTAAATTGTCGCTGCGGTAAAGTGTGTCGCGGTAAACTGTCGCCACGGTAAATTGTCCGCGGTAAATTGTGCGCGGTAAATTGTCCGCGGTAAACTGTCGCAGACCCTGCGCACGTTGGTACACTCTAGCACACTCTCACACAGTCTCACATGCACATACATATACATACATACACATACGCGACCATACATACACCCAGACATAGAAAATTTCGCCTTTCAGACGATGGTCCATTTAGGGAGGGGGTGTAATTATAGGGGGGGGGGGCTAATAAACTCAAAGTGGTCTTAGGAGGGTGTATAATTATAGGGGAGGGGCTAATTATAGGGGGGCTAATTATAGGGTCTAAGGTATTCGGTCTCCCTCTCGCCTGAGACTTCGGTCTCAAACCTCCAAAAAAAACTAACAACAAGCTCGCTTCAAAAAGCACGTCATTTGAATTTGTTGCCTTTTATTCGAATTTCTGTGCTTTGGCACGGATTGGACGTGTAGACTTCCTGGATTTTTTTTAGCAGTACCAATTCAAGGAACCCTATGTATCTGGAACAGTCTCTCTTGTCTAAGGCGCGTAAAGTGCGTGCAATTGGAAGGGGGCAACGTGATCCAACTCAGTTCCCTTTGCAGAGAATGAGACTGTCATTCCAAGCCAGTGGTGTTGACGCCATCGTCGTTGATCATCGTCGCCGCTGTTCGTCTGCCGATTTTGCGTTCTTGTAATGAGCACGTTGAGCTCGACGCACTTCCGCTCCCACTCCAATGATATACGCTGCTGTCGACGACCGCTCAACTCGGTCTCGAGCGCCAGCGACTCGACTTGTGGCCTCCTCGAGCGCGTCCAGCTCAGTCATCTCCTGCTGCATCGCGTCCACCTTCTCGCACTCATGGTGGAGACAAAGCTTGCTCGCCTGAGAACCAGCGCCTCCTCGCTCGCTGCCAACGCATCGTCTGCCTTGTGCTCTCAGACGCTTCTTTGGCCGTTCGTCGTTCCCTTGCTTCAGCGGTCTCGCGTATGCACAGCCGACGAATGAATGCTCAGTGGCAATTTTCTTCTCTGTCTGCCGCAATCTTGTATTACACACCGTTCATCCGCTGGGCAACAGTCAAAATCTGCCCAGTAGAAGCGCGAATCGTGCATTCCTTGCGACCGAATTGAAAATCGTCGCCTCTGGACCGCGGCGCTGACCGAGAGCAGGTTGCTCATGAGGTCCAGCAGTGAGGCGTGGGTGTACAGTGCTTTACATGTATGTACAGTGCTTTTTGTAGGAGGAGAGTTTTCTCTGCTCTCCTCCTTGCTTGTTCCATCTTCATCCGCATCAGCAGTGCGCTAGTAATGCCACTTGCTCTGGCTGTCACTGTAGCTATCTTTGTCCCACCTTTCATCCCGTGTTCTCTCAGGCCAGTTTGCATCCATGTGCCCAGCGATCTTCTAGCACTTGTAGCACTTGTAACACCCGAAAACAGATTTCGCTTCTCAGCCCTCTGCGCATCTTACTTTCCTGCTGCCCACTGCCATTCGCTCTGTAACTTTCGTCCTCCGTCAACAGAGTCTGTCGGATTTCCTCTGGTGTGATGGAGTCGCCCTTGAGCCTCTTGGCAGTCTTGAAGGTGACCTGCATGTCGCCCTCGATTTCACTGCCGATTTCGGTCAGTGGTTCATCAACTCATTCACTCGCTCGTCTGCCGCAATTGAAGGTTCAGTCTTCAAGTCGACAGCAAGTGCAGCTCCCTATACACGCCCATTCGTGCTGCCGCTGTGCAATCCACGCATCATGAGGCGTTTCGCAGCTCAACACCAAGCATAGTAGAAGGAGTCATCGACTGACCTTCACCAGCAGGGCCGTCGCGCTTCTCTCCTCGTACTGGGTCGTCGCAGCCACTGCGCTGACTCCTTCATCATGCTGGCGCTGTCTCTCTCCTGCCCGTGATGCGCCACAATTTCTTGGCCTTGAGCGTCCAACGCATCGGGTGCCTTTCACTGCACACAGTTGGACCTCGAGGGCTTGGACAGTGCGACCTACCAGTTGATCATCGCAGTTGCGTCCTCGTCACTCTGAGTCGATGTGCGCGCGCGCGAAATTGACGGACAAAATCTTAGCTCAAGTTATTTACTGCGCAACCACAGCGCAACTGGGCCCATCCTCTTCAGTGCAGCACCTTTTGTCCAACACAAAATACTAGACGAAAGAGCTATGTATATGCGACAGGGTACGTACTACATAAGTGCGCCACTAAATTGTTGCAGGGATTCTGTACAGCTTTCAGATTTTCAACAGATGGACTCGTCGAACTGACGTTCAGTAGTACAAATCGTCTTCATACGTCTACAAACCGGATACTGCAGCTCTCTCCTAAACTGGATCCACAGCCCATCGTCACTCGGTTGGAGGGCAGGTTGCCAGTCAAGTGCTGCAAGCTCTGCATCGTCCGCTGTTTCCTGGCTCTGTTGCTCTTATCGCCAACCATGACATCGCCTTCCGTAGAGATTTTACAGTGCTTCCATTGACATGCTGAATGGTGCTTATTGTCCCCTTCTTCATCTGTCGACTTGACCCGCAGTTGACAATCGAACTCTGCATTTCTTTTGCAGCTCTGTTCTTTGACCACTGGAAGAAACTGCTACTCGATGACATCGTCTGCAGCATGGGCGCTGTGATGACACCTTTAAATGGTACTTCCTCTGTTGATGTTTCCTTCTCCGTGCCGCTCTGAACAGTCGCGCCTCGCACCCTGTGCCAAGTCACCTGTCGCAGTTGTAGGTAGCATCGTCCTCTGAAGCGGTTGACACTCCCACTGTCTCTGTAGCCTCGGCCTTTAGTGCGCCAGCTGTTGCTCCGTCGGACTGACTGTCCGGCCCAGTCTTCGCTTACACACTGCTTCTGGCCATCCGTTGTCAGCGCCTGTCGCAACGTCTGAAGCATCAAGTCCCCATCAGCCTGAGCGCCGTTTTGAGCACAAGGAACGATGGAGGCAACGAGTTCAGCAGAATGACAGCAGCATACTCTTCTTGGACTTTCCAACCGCCCCAGTTTGTCAAGTTATTCATCCGCAAATGCGTCCAGTCGAGAGTGCAGTCCACCCCCGTGCATTCCTCCTCATCTAGGCGAACACGATCGGGCTGGCACTCTGGTTTGTGACTTCGACCACAGTCGTACTCATAGTCGTTGAGGTGGTATGGCTGATGCTTTGTCCCGCCTTCATCCCAGTTCTAGTGGACTTCTTGGAAAACGCTTTGGTTGCGGTTGAAGGAGTTTTTGGCGTTGTCAGCTCCATCGATTCAGTCGTTCCTTCTGGCTTCGTCGCCCGCAGACAGTCTGTAGCCAAGCACTGCAGTCGTTTAAACCCGCACTCTACCGTATAGGTATGTACAAATGTAGTTAGGCCCTAGTCAAGCTTCTGGCCGCTTGCCAAGCGCGCAGCATTCAAATCATCGATTGCGCCTCGTTGGCAGAATAGCAAATGAGCACCGGCCAACATTTGACGACTTTTGGGCTGGCGCAGGTGGGCAGGAGTAGAGGAGCTGGGTGGTCTGTTTTCGGCGTCTCGTTAAAACGCCGTTCCTGTGGCGACACAAAGGACGCGCTGCCTCTCGGATAGCGACCGCGGCGCGTCTCGGTCATTCGCGCGCGCGTCTCCCTTTTACGGAGAGGGAAACTCCTAGTCGAAAACATGGTCGACTAGAGAAAGTACTCCGCCCTGGAGAAAGAAACGCATGGTCATGCAGAAGCTTGTGGCGCTCGCAGCTGTCTGCTTGCTGACCATTGGTGGGTTCCTTGCCTTCCCCACCTAACTAAATCAGGATTTGTGCCACCGCAGAAGGAGGAAGACTTTTCAGCGCTACTTTTGAAAGGAGTGGAAGCTTGCACAAGCGATGCAGAGTGCTTACACCTCGAGTACTGCGACAGCAAGACGCAATCCTGCAGATGCTCAAACGGCACGTCTGCAGAGCAGTGCGTGCAAAGAAAAGGTTATGTAGCTCGCTTTCGTTTTTTTTTTGGTCTGCATCTTCTTCTAATCCATGATATGCCTAAGGCTATTCTAAACTGCAATGTGCTTCAGCAGTATGCAATACGCACACTTGCTTTCGCCGCTTCGTTCCATGTTTAGGCACACAATTGTTTTCACTAGGGGTCGAGCTTTTTTAAAAGGCAATTTCCCGATTGGATTCCCGCTGCACTGCGAGCCGAGCCGACCGTTCGCGCTGCAGTGTTGTAGTGCCTTTGTGTACTACCATTGCGTAACGTTGTTTCTTTTCCACTTTCCCTCCAGCTACGACTTAGTTTTCTCCGACTCTGACAGCATGTTCCTCTGACTCTGAGGTGGTTGTGTCAAGCCCACTAATAATGTACCTACACTGTACCTTGTAGGTCCATTGTACTGTAAAGCCCGATTTATAACCATGGGACACGGACACGGACACGGACACTGCAAGGGACATGGACACGGACACGCAAATATCCGGCCCCGATTTATAACCATGGATCTTTTCGCAATGGATGCAGCTCAAAATTGAAGCAAACAGTAAGAAAAAACACAACCATAAACGCTATGACAGTACAGTGCTAGTACACACTAGTTTTAGAATTGTCAAAATTGTTTAAAATATTGGAAAACGTCAACGTTAAAGCCGATGAACGGATGAACGATGACGTTAAACGGATCAAAAACTGTTTACCTATATCCGTCCTTAGCGCCACGCGGAATTTGCGCAAGGCGCGCCATTTCAAATGTAGGAAGGGATACGGGTGTCCAGGGGACAAAAGATAAAAGTTGGCCAACTCGTGTAGGCAGACTGTCCGGGGGACAGGTCCATGGTTATAAATCGGGGTGTCCGTGTCCCTTGCCATGTCCGTGTCCGTGTCCGTGTCCGTGTCCCACGGTTATAAATCGGGCTTAACTGGGGCAGCAGCAGACCTTGAGAGTGCCTGTCCTCTCCCTCCTGGATTGCCACAAGGCTCCGCGACAGTTCACAAGGATCTCATGAATCTATTGACGACTTAGTCTTTTGAATGCACACACTCGATGTGAATTTTGATTTCTCTGCTCTCAGTATGGACTCTGCGGAATAAAACAGAAGTGCGTTATGGAGCGCAACACCAGTAATTCCAGTGTGTGTTGCAAGCAAGTGATACGGTATGTTATGGCCCAAGCCCGCCATCGGCTGTTGCGCGCATTGGTCGATATCGGGCTTGGGCTGTAAAACATATATCACACAGCCATATCGGATACACAGATTCTGTCAGTCATTTCCTCCATCACCCCACAGAGGATCTGCCTGTTTCAGGATGGGCCCACGGTCTCCGTGCACGTGTAGTGGTCCACTGGTAGCCAAACTTTTGAAGCGCGCTGCGGACGCGCCACCTTGCATCGTGTCTGACCGCATCAGACGAGTCCAACAGCACCGCTCAATCTTGAGGGAGCTGTCGCAAGGCTGGAACGTTCTCGTCTGCGTATTTGAGGCTCGATTCTTTGAGCGCTAGCTTCGTCATCCATTTTTGTCGACTTGTGACGTTGTCAACTCTGCAGTCATCACCACTTCAGCGGTTTTCGCATAAGGACTCATCTGTACATTGTACAGGGTGGCCCAGTCTGACTGCACTTCTTTGTTCAAGTATATCTTGGGGGTGCATGAAGCGAGCTTGATGACACTATAACACTGAACACTGAAAAGCACTGAAATACACCAACATTTACTTACTTTTAGAGTATTATTTCTTTTGCCCCCAAGTCTTACTGCGTTTGCCCCCAGAATTCTTAACTTGCCCCCAAATTGCGCGCCTACTTACTCTGCCCCCAAAATTACTCTGCCCCCAAATTTACTTGCGTTGCCCCCAAATGGACGCGGCTCATTATGCCCCCAAAATTACTTACTCTGCCCCCAAACTGCGCGCGCGTGTCCACTAGGGATGAGTGCGGGCCTGCATATCACGGCCCGCCAGATAGTCCGGCCCGTCCCGGCCCGGCTCGCACTTTCAAAACGCAGGCCCGGCCCGGCCCGCCCAATTGCTGGTCAGCAGCAAGCAGCAGCAGCAACACTCAACTCGTCAGCAGCTGAGGAAGTTCCGCTGCCAGCAAACAGTTCCGCGCATTTTGAGGGCTCTGCAGGCGGACCTTCTGCAGCAAAGTCCACCATCTGTCACATCACAACTCTGTAGTGGACACTATGGATAAACAACGTATTGAGCCGGTTGTACACAAGTTTGCGACTGCCGCAACTCAATGTCGCGATCGTAAGACTAAGCTTGCCATTGCGAACTTGCGTTTGAGCCTCCCTCGCAGCGCTTGTTACCTAAACGCTATGCGAGAGTCGTAGACAGGCCGCGACTGACTATCGCAAAATCCCGCGGATTGTCATGAGCATCCGCTAGCAGATCGTTATTTTGCAACGGACGTTAATTCGACGTCCATCTAATTAATTGTGTCGCGTCCATCTAATTTGACGACACGTCCATCTAATTTGCGCAATTGACGATAGGTCCATCTAATGTGACTGCACGCCCATCTAATTGGATAACACGTCCATCTAATTTGTACAATTGACGACACGTCCATCTGGTATGAGGAACGTACCGAGCAGGGGGGGGGGCAGAACAAGCAGTGGCAGACAAACGGCGGGCGGTCCATCAATTGATGGCAATAGAATGCATATCTGATCTGATCAGAGTCAAGCACGATTAGACGCTTGCTGAGACGCTCGTTAGTTTTGCCTTGCAGTCCCTAAATATGGAGCAAGTGCACAGAATGGAGTCGAGCGGCTCTGCAACAACCACTTGCGTGAGTCACATTTGCGACTCTTCCAAGTCACTTGCGATTGTAGCCTTCTTTCGGCGATCGCAGCTTTATGCTCTCTTTATTATTACTCTTTATTATTTATTACTTTATGCAACCCGCTCTCTGGCGAGTGGACAGAGCGTGGACAGGCGCGCGCAGTTTGGGGGCAGAGTAAGTAATTTTGGGGGCATAATGAGCCGCGTCCATTTGGGGGCCAATCAAGTAAAATTGGGGGCAGAGGAAGAAATTTTGGGGGGCAGAGTAAGTAGGCGCGCAATTTGGGGGCAAGTTAAGTAATTCTGGGGGCAAACGCAGTAAGATTTGGGGGCAGAATAATTAGGACGCTTACTTTTATCGTCTTAGACCAAGTGAAAATCCCTTGGGAAAATTCTGGGGTGGAGGGTTTGGGAGGGCGGGTTGGGGGGGGGGGGGTGGAAAGGAATTCTAGCGGGCCCCCAACCCCCCCCCCCCCCAGTTACAGGTATGGGAAGGCTTGGGCAAAATTAAAAAAAAAACTTTAAAAAAAAACTGGAATTTTTTTAATTAAAAATACTGTCAAAATTGTCCAATAAGTTCTAAAAACGACTTCAGCTCGAAATTGTTATGTACATACACACACAATGCCACAATAGAAGCTCTCGTACATGTATGGCGAGGAAAAAAGTTGCGGGGGCAGTCCAGAATTTGGGAGGGGCAGTCAGCCCCTCCCTGCCCCTTTGTAGCACCGCCACTGATCTGAGCCCATGATTTGTTTGTAACTTTTGAAGGTTTTAAACTGCCTTTTACAATTTGCATACTCTGCTTGGAAGGTTTGCTAGATAGATAAAAAAGACCGTGAACTATGTAGTCCGCGGTTTTTCTTTAAAGTTGGTCAACTCGAGTCCGGCAGACAGTCTGGTCTGGCAGCTGTAAATCGAGGACTGGGTCCGTGACTAAAGTCTGTGTCAAATTCGTTGAGACTGGAGGTTTTTATGGAAAATATAGAAGGTGCTTGAGAATTAATTAAGAACATACTAATTGATGGATAGCCCAGCTAGAGCTAAATTCGATGCCATTCGGGTGTGCTTTGGTGGAATGGTCTGAAATTTGGCCACTATGTGCCTACGGCCGTCAAGCAGAAAGTCGTTTTCAATTTTTTGATTGGACCTTCCCGTTTAGAGAAAACGCTAAGAAAGTGCCAGAGTCGACAACTGCAAATTTTTTTTTTTTTTTTGCTGTCTGTTTGGCGTGTCATAAGTCACTGGAGAATGGGAGTAAAGAAATTAAATTTACATGCGTTCGGGCGATTGCGTCCGTTACATATCCCCCGATTCGTTTTTATTTTAGGAGCACGGAGTTATGGTGCAAGGATTAGGCGGCTTTTTGAATTTTCGATCGCCTATAACTTTTGATTGCCTGAACGGATTTTGGCGCGTTATGGCGCAAATGAACCGCCTTCTTCTGGGGCATCGAATGCGCCATATCGCGTTTTCTTGCTTTACTGTAAGGGGTCAATAGTTCCAAAAATGTTCCAATTTTGCGGCTTTTTTTTCATGTTCTCCGCCAGGTTTTTGGAGCGCCGCTCGCGAACGCCAGGGGCTATCTCGATGAAACTTGGTATGTGTAGCCGGCTAGTGATGGCAATGTTGCATGCCAAAGGATTTGTGTGCACTGCGTTCCGATCTCGAGATATTGCCGATTTTATCCGATTATCGATTGATTTTCTTGGAAATGGGCCACAAATTTTGTGCCCTATAGGCGCTTTAACGGTACATCGCAGCGCTTCGCTGTAAAGGAGAAAGTTGGTCGCCATGACATGACTTGTGTTACTTTCAATAATTGGACCAAATTGGACGCACCAAAATACCTCCCCCCATCATATCGATAACGGAAATTGGCGATATGTCGGTGTGGTTAGGCCGAATGGCCTAAACATCAATAATAAAGTTGATCGCCCTTCGATGTAGAACATTTCATTCCTTGAAGTCAACACGATCCGACGCACCAAAATATTTTCACTTCCGGGATAATCGATAAATATCGATATGGGTAGGTCGGATCACTTTGGCCAAAACACAAAAGTTGACCGCCTGCACGTACAGATCATTTTGATTCTTTACACCACTATGCTCCGACGAACCAATATGGCACTACAGATGTGTACGCACGCACGCACACCAACAAATGGGCTGCTTTGCAAGAAACTTGATGTGGGTAGGTCCGATCACTTTGGCAAAAACACAAAAGTTGACCGCCTAGTCATGGTGATCACTTCCATACTTTACATCACTATGCTCTGACACAGCAATATAGCACAACTGCATCTGCTAGGCTGTTGGTACTTTGCTTTACTTCAATTTTGCCTTGTTCGATTCAGTCACAGGTACATTGTGTGTGAATCTATGTCAGTGAACGTCTGTGTGCATATGTGCGTGCGTGCGTGCGTGCGTGCGTGCGTGCGTGCATGCGTGCGTGCGTGCAAGCGTGCGTGCGTGCGAGCATGCGAGCGTGCGTTTGTGCGTGCATGCTTGCGTGCGTTGAATTACAGAAACCCCTTCATCTTTCGAAAAAAACACTATTAAGGAAAAATTTGCAGGGGGGCTGCAAAAAAAGGAGAATATGTGACACTCTATTGTTGAAGTCCAGTTTGAAAAGAAGTGGTATTAAGGCATATACCCCCACTGATTTCTAGCCACTTTCGCATTGCAGCTGATCAACTCCACTTTGAACAAACCATGTATAAAATCCGAACCAAGCACAGCAACAAGTCACATATTCAGCGATTTTTGTGCGAGCCATCTCACTCAGCCAAGCCAAAACGACGCAAACGTCCATCAACTCATATCTCATCTCTCTCAGACGTTGTCATTGCTCATGTCCATGGACCTGAAACAGCTAAAGTTCCTGCCGAATCAATTGGTCCCCTGCTAAAACTTTTGCAATGTTGGTTGTTGATGATGTACAGTTGGTGATGTCGATGTGTAGGCAAGAGGCACATACATATACGTACTACAATCCTGCTCAATTCCCTTCCGGCATTCCACCCAATGATGAACTGTTCGTATAACATTTGTGTAGTGAGCCTAATGCTTGCATGAGTGCTGCGTGCGTGCGTGCGTGCGTGCGTGCGTGCGTGCGTGCGTGCGGTTGTCTGTGCACGTGTACATGCGTGTGTGCGTGCGTGCATGCGTACGTGTGTGTGCATGGAGTTCCATAGGGCGTGTGCTAATTTCTCGCACTCAATCTACAGTATGTAAATGTCAGTCAGTTCCAGTCATACATGTAACTGGGGGGGGCTGGGGGGGGGGGGGGGTTGCCCGCCCCCCAGCCAGAATTTTACCCCTACCCAGCCCCCCCCCCCCAGACCCCCCCAGAATTTTCCTGAAGTTTTCCAACTTGCCAACAATTGTACAAAGTAGTGTACTTTTTGCCTTTCTCAGTGTATTTTGGCCTTAAAACAGCTAAATAACGCTATTTATAGCCTATTTTAAGGCATTTTTTGACCTATTTTTGACTGAAAAGTGCCTATTTAGACACTATTTTGGAACATTTTTTTCCCTTCTGGGACCCCCTCCCTCTTCAAATCTGAGTACCCCCCCCCACGCCCCCCCCCCCCCCAGAAGTCTCTCAGACCCCCCCCCCCCCCCACTTCAAAAACCCGGTTACATGTATGGTTCCAGTTGCCGCAATTTTTGCTGCACATTTGCTTCCATTGCAAGCGAACACAAAAATCGCCGAATATGTGACTTGTTGCTGTGCTTGGTTCGGATTTTATACATGATTTGTTCAAAGTGGAGTTGATCAGCTGCAATGCGAAAGTGGCTAGAAATCAGTGGGGGTATATGCCTTAATACCACTTCTTTTCAAACTGGACTTCAACAATAGAGTGTCACATATTCTCCTTTTTTTGCAGCCCCCTGCAAATTTTTCCTTAATGTATTTTCTGCGTGACAGCCATGAGCACATACAGTGGCCAAATTTCAGACCATTCCACCAGAGCACACCCGAATGGCATCGAATTTAGTGAGCATTGCCGCCAAAAATGGAAATCGCACCGTAATAGCGCCATGGAAAGAGTTAGATCAAAAATTTGCATATCATTGGAAAGGTCTTGGTCTGGACTACATGCGAGCAAAACATTCCGTTTCGATCTAACGTATGGTTCTCGAGATATTG
Organism: Paralinhomoeus sp. GSCO2_6; assembly: GCA_030248085.1. Classification (NCBI taxonomy): domain Eukaryota; kingdom Metazoa; phylum Nematoda; class Chromadorea; order Monhysterida; family Linhomoeidae; genus Paralinhomoeus; species Paralinhomoeus sp. GSCO2_6. The sequence continues at coordinate 45,601 of JASAMY010001786.1, read as the reverse complement.
ACAAAGTGACCCAAGATTTTTGGACAATTGCGATATTGGCCATTCTTGACGTTTTTTTTGAAATTTTTTTTTTTTGGGTGAAATATGACCGTGTTAGTATCTATCGATCCTGCAATTTTCAGCAAGCTAGTCCTTCCAGTAAAATGGTGATTTTTTTGGTGTCAGTTGCAACTGTGTGATGGGTGCTTTTCGAATTAGAAATAAGGGTAAGCTGAAATCGGAGCTCTACTGGGCTATCCATCTATATAGAATGTTCTTAATTAATTCTCAAGCACCTTCGATATTTTCTGGAGAAACGTCCAGTCTCAACGAAGTTGACACAGACTTTAGGTCCAACCGGCGGCCGTAAATCGGGCTTAAGTGGAAGGATGGCTGTGGCACCATTGGCCACACCCCTGTTACAGTATCTTTGTATCTATATTACTAAAGCACAATGTCTGTCTGTGTGTGTGTGTGTGTGTGTGTGCAACGCAGCGCAGAGAGTTGTACTGGATGGATTGAGCTGAAATTTTGCATGAAGCTGCCGTGGGAAACTTCACCGCCATTTAAGGGCCGGATTTGCGATAGCTACCGTAATCCGTGAGTTATGCAAATTTCGCATACGTGTTTGATCGAATTTCAGAATTCAGTGTCAATTCTGCTTGGGATATATGTAATCGACCGGGCTGATCACGAATATCACATCCGTTTTCCAGTGCGATACCGTAATCGCGAGATATGACGCATTGAATATGCAAATTGCGTTTGATCGAATTTGAGAATTCAGTGTCAAATCTGCTTGGGATATATGTAATCGACCGTGGTGATCACGAATCTGGCATTCGTTTTCCAATCTGCTACAGTAATGACAAGATATAGCATTATCCTTTTCTACAGTAGTATGACTGTTTGTGGGTTCTGTCTGCAATGCAGCACAAAGTTCTGCTGGATGGATTGAGTTCAGCTTGCTTGGCACATTTTACCATCAAAATAAGAGTGGCACTACTGAAGCTATTGTAATCCATGCGTTATGCAAACATAAATAAATTATATGAAAATACAGCACATTTTATGCGCGCTTCTGACTTATCAGAAGTGTTTAGAAAATAGTTCCGTACAGATCAATGGTGTAGTGGGTGTGATGTCGTTACTTTTCTGGAGGTCCTGCGATCAAACCTCTGCCATAAAAATACTTGTAACTTTTTTGTTTATGACTTCTTTGTTTGCACGTGTTTATGCTATAAAAACTTTGAACTCAGGTGTTAACGCTATAGAAACTTGTATTACACGCACATGCATGCACGCGCGCGCGCGCGCGCGCACGCACGCACGCACGCACGCACGCACGCACGCACGCACGCACGCACGCGCGCGCGCACGCACACGCACATGGACATGGACACGCGCACGCACGCACGCACGCAAGCACGCACGAACGCACATGGGCACGGACACGCGCGCGCACACGCACGCACGCACGCACGCACGCACGCACGCACGCACGCACGCACGCACGTACGTACGTACGTACGCACGCACGCACACGCATGCACATGGACATGGACACGTGCATGCACGCACGCGCACGCTCGATCGCACGCACGCATGCACGCACGCACGCACGCACGCACGCACGGACTCGCGAGTGGGCGCACGCACGCATGCGCGTGTATGTGTTAGCGTTTTAGTGGTGCGTTGTTTTAGTTTTTCTTTGCGTTGAGCACTGATCGTCGACGCATTAAACGTAATGAATGAGATATTGTGGTGAGTTTCGCCCGGTTCAATGGCCCAATGAACTTGGATTTCCCCGAAAAAGAAAACGGCTTAAAACAATTGATGCGTCCGCGTCCGCTGCGGCGTCCGATGAAAACTTTCTTAATTTTAGGCTTTGCTTAGGCTTAGTCCAGACTTTGCTTAGGCTTACGCTTTGGCTTTGATTTGGCTTAGGCTTATGCTTCGCTTAGGCTTAGGCTTAGGCTTCGCTTAGGTTTCGGACGCAGCGGACGCGGACGCAACAATTGTGCTTTGCCAAAAAAAGACGACGTAAGGAAGACACAAGCCCAAGCCCGCCGAAAACCGCCCGCCCACGGCGCGCTGGAATGAAATCGGAAGCGTCGGACCGCGATCCTAGCTTAGACCAGGTCCAAAGGCCTTGCGCCTGCAGATCAAGGTGCATGAACACATGTGAGCAACCATGCAGATGACAAAAAAGCCACTTATTATTAGCTGACTCTGAAGGGCTGATTAAAACAATTAGCCCACTGCCTATATGGGATTTATGGTGTGTCTGCTCAAGATGGTATAGTGCCTAATTTTTACTATCGAATGTAATGACTGGAGATGACGCAAGAATAAAGCGTTACAACAAAAAAGGTGAAATGTTTTTCTGTATTGCAGAAGTGCATTGGTTGCATTGGTTGACTTTCTTTGGCTTTTGCTGCAGCACTTTACAGATTCGTCATTGTTTTTTTAAACTGAGCATTCACAGCATGTTTTTATGACACATTGTATTGATGATGAGTCACTACTGAGGACATGAAAATATTGATACTGAATCACTTCTGAGCACGTTTTTGATGATGAATGACAAACGACAAAAGCGATGAAAGGTTTCTCAGATATAGCAACAATCTCTGCCTATTCTCGCCCCCATCCCCCCCCCATTGGTCATTGAGCTACTCGACCTTTGGGGGCCTCTGGGCGATACACTATTTTTGGGCTCTCCCATTCTCTCCAGCCCCCTCCCCCCCCTTGCTTAGGTTCATGGTCTTCTTTGTGGCGCGTTTTGTGCACGTTTCGGATTGTTCGTGTTGGGTTGCGAGAGCAAAACGTTTTTGAACATACACCACATACAAACGGACACACCGAAAAGCCTATGCTCCCCCCCCCCACCACATAGCATCACCACAGAAAATAAAACAAAACTTCTGCAAACGAGTCTCAGCGCATGTCTCCAATTTACGTCGTGGGTGTGTTGATATGAAATTTATTTAAAACAGAGTGGGTATTACAAGCAATTCATTAGTATTCATGCAAATGCGTTGGTTGACATGCATTGGCTTTGGTTGACCTGCATTCCAACACTTTGCAGTTTCATCAGTGCAGTGCTTCATCATTGTACAAATGAGTATTCTCAACATTATTTTATTTCATGAGACAAATTGATGTTGAACCACTTTGGAGTACTTTGCAAGCAGGAGTCCTGAGTTGAAGCGGCTAGTCTATATAACATCACATATTCATTGCAATTCATATGCACACCAACACCAGTAGTAGCTTTGACTACTTATTTTCTGGTTTTAGATGGAAACTTCTCGGCACCTTCGACCGCTAATTCTACTGAGCCAACCAAAATGGACCCAGTAAACAACGAAACAACAGAAGATTCATCGACACACCTTGTTAACTTTATCGGTCTTTATGTCAGCATAGAGGACCGCGACTACTCAGGAGTGACATTTCAAAACGGCGGGTCCTTCTGAGTGCAACTGTTGCGTACTTTGCGACTGTCGGATTCTGACTTCAGACTACGACCTGTGCGGGTGCGGCAGCCGCCAGACCAGCGGCTGGTGCATCAACCCTTGCTCGTTGTTCGAGAACACCTACTGCCTATCCGCGGATCCGGCCCCCTACTACAACTGTTCGTGCCAGGAGGGGTACGCGAAGAACGTCAGCGGGCTGGCGCCCTGTCTGATCCCCGTCTGCGAGAAACCAGCAGTAGTCTTGGACGACGAGAACTCCTACTCGAACCTGACCAACGTCGAGTCCTGGACTCTGACGGAGGGCGAGAGCTTCCACCAGGACTGTGTCGATGGGGCCGCGTTTCAAGACGGCACAACGAAGCGGAACTACACCTGTTTGGAGAACCGCATGTGGAGTATAGTGCCCTCTAAATGCTGTGAGTCAGTTTTATGTGTGCTGTGTGTGTGTGTGTGTGTGTGTGTGTGTGTGTGTGTGTGTGTGTGTGTGTGTGTGTGTGTGCGTGTGTGTGTGTGTGTGTGTGTGTGTGTGTGTGTGTGTGGGTGTGTGTGTCTGTCTGTCTGTCTGTCCGAAAAAATTGAGTACACCATTACGTACATTTAGATGTCACACATCTGACGCCCGCTGGACAAACAGAAGTGGTAGAAGGACTATCAACAGTGACTACAGCAATTATAATCGGTTCCAGTAACGCTACCATCCCAGAAGATCATTCCACTAGCTCATTGTCACCACCAATCGAAAGCTCAGACGCAGCCAACGTCTCGATGGAGTCTGCGTCGCTCACAACCACAAAGCTGCTCACACAGATTACCACGGCGTCTCCAACACTAGTTACCTTTGATACAACTTTGCAAGATGGTGAGAGGTCGACGAGCAAACCAATGGATACAGCGAATTTGGGTATGTACAAATGCCACCAATCGGAACAATGTACAGTGTACATACCATAGTACATAGGTATACACCCCCCCTTTGAGCTTTGACCCAACCAATATTGTCCCAATCGGAACTGGCTCGTATGTGCCAATAAAAAATGCAAATGTAAACAAAGATGCGGTTTGTGTATTGTTTTGATCCAAAGTCGACTGAAAAGCAGACACATTGCGTTATTAAAAATGTATTTTGACTAAAAGTACCAATAGTTTGGGGTTTTACACGGTTTTTGACAAAAAATTAACTGAGAAAGTACTAATCTTTTTCCTCCCTAGATCCCTGAGAATTGCATCCCCCTTCCCAAAGTCGAATTGACCTCTCCGCATTCCAAAGCTTGACCCTGTACGTTCATTAGAGGGTGGAGGGGGGGGGGAGTTGGTTCTTTGGAGGATTAATGGTAAGGTGTGGTGTACTTCTATGTGATGCATGTGGGTGTGCAATTACTAAATGTAATTGGTCATGTGTGTACTTTCTTTAGCTATACAATTTGCGCATAACACCGTGCATGCATTTAGACATAACGCAACTGACGCCCAGTGGTCAAACAGAAGTGATAGAGGGGCCATCAGCACCATCTACGTCAATGACAATCAGTTCCAGAGACGCTACTGTTCCGCCACGCTATTCCCCTAGCTCAGTTTCACCGCCAACTGAAGTCTCAGGCGCCACCAACATCTCGATGGAGTCTCCGCCGTTCACAAGCACAAAAATGCTCACAGAGACCACGGCGCCTCCAACACTGGTCACTTTTGCTACAACTGCGCAAGATGGTGAGACGTCTACGATCAAAGCGACGAAGACGACGAACATGGGTATGCGCTACAATACCTACCTATTAGGGATGAGCACGGGCCTGCACATCTCGGCCCGGCCCGGCCCGCACCCTCAAAACGCAGGCCCGGCCCGGCCCGGCCCGTCCAACTGCGCAATATCGCAGGCCGGCCCGGCCTGGCCTGGCCCGCCCCACAAAATAAGTACAGTCACTACAGTGTACAATTTACTGAAATACCGTATGCCAATTCGCGGGTTTCACTTAACGGAATGGCGCGTCCATTTCTCAGAATCGCAGAACGCAGATTACATACATAGGTATTTATCTACGTTGGCCAGCCAAGAACGTCCGGCCCGGCCCGGCCCGCACCCTCAAAACGCAGGCCCGGCCCGCAAAACGGGCCTGGAATTCCGGCCCAGTCCGGCCCACGGGCCGGGCCGGCCCGGCCCAGCCCATGCTCATCCCTACTACCTACCGTAAATCCTCCAATACAACCCCCCTCCAATAGTGTCCCCCTCCAATAGTGCCCCCGGGTATGGCAAGGTTGAAATAATAGACCCCCCCTCCAATAGTGCCCCCGGGGGGTAAGGGGTATGTTGTGCCATGTGCCTTTTATGGGCAAAAATATAGTGGTAGGTACATTTATATCATTCATATCATTTATACACACTACTACTAACCAATAATAGTACGTTTCAGCAACTATTAATGGTAAATCAACCACTAAATGTGGCAAAAGTGATCAAAAAGCATCGAAAAATCGGCAATTTTGACAGCGAAACTAGCATTACCATTCAAAATTTTTAGGTTGAAATAATAGAAGCCCCCCCCTCCAATAGTCCCCCTCCAATAGTCCCCCTCCAATAGTGCCCCTGGGTAAGGAGAGGTTGAAAAAATAGTGCCCCGGGGGCACTATTGGAGGATTTACGGTATACATGTACAAAATACATACCTAATGCATGTATGTATGTTGGTGTTGTAAACATTCCGCAAGAGTTGAAGCTGAACAGCATAGAATTTTGATGGCAACGACAACAACGGCATCTTCAGCTCGCACATTTAGCAGGGCAAATAGTACGCTTTTAGATGCGAACAGTTCAGTGCTCTCCAGCCATGACTACTGCACGGAGGCTGACCCTTGCGCCGAGCTGGCCAACACACACTGCATCTCTAGAGACGCCGGAACATCGTTCTCATGTGACTGCAATAACTACTTTCGAAGAGAGAACAATCAGTCGGGCCCGTGTCTAACTCCACTCTGCGACAAGTTCGAAGTTCTGCGAGTCGCTGCAGGGGCGTTTGTCACGAACCTGACCCACGTTGACCAGTGGAACGTGACAGCGGGCTCCAACTATTCTTGCCACTGCGTTGGCGTCCGTACTTTCGAGGATGGCACGTCCAACGCCACCATTCACTGTCTCGCTGACCACACCTGGAGCGGACCTCTACACGAATGTTGTGAGCTGTTTTTTGCTCGTGCGTACATATATACAGAGTGGCCCATGGTGCGACGTCTAAATTTGACTTCTCGCTACTTGTTCTTCCGTTGGCCAATCTTTCAGAAGTCTTTCAGAGTTTTAGACAAATCTGTTGAGGGAATACAACGAATAAAGATTTAAGTATTCCCTCAACAGATTTGACTGAAACTCTAAATATAAGCTGAGGCTTGCAGCACAACATTAGTAAAATTGCGGCAAGATTGGTCAGCAGCAGAACAAGGTGACGAGCAGTCAATAATTCTGTCTATAATTACGCACATGGCTTTTTTGTACTGAACTGAATGGGATCGTCGGCATATTCTATAGCAACACCGAAACTTATTTTAGTGGACAGAAGAACGACGGCTGCACAAAATATAGCGTCAATGTCAACCACTTCATCATCGAAAACGGACAGCCAAATCGTTAGCAGGAAAGTAACAGCTGCTATGCTCAACACAGAAATTGCTACTGAAGACACAGATGGAAACTTATTTAATCTGACATTGAAACAACTGTCCTCAGATAACAGCGTGCTACGTATGGACACCAGCACCCTAACTTCAAGCGTGCAACCCCTGAACACCAGCACCCCACCACTGCGCACCAGCGCGCAATCTCTGAACACCAGTACCTCACCTCTCGACACAACCCCGCAACCTCTGTACACCAGCTTGTCAGCTCTGGACACCAGCTACCCACCCCTGGGCGCCAGCGCGCCCCCTCTGGACAAGGTCGAAGATACAACTTCCAGCACAGATCCGAAATCTCTTGAAAGATCAACCCAGCTCGCTATTACAACTGGTACGACTCACGTCACCACTGGTCCTTTCAGTGGACCCAAAACAACGATGAAGTCCAACCTACAGCACCATGAATCAGACACATCACCAAGTTTTAGCACGATGAGTTCAAAAACGTCGTCACGAAAAGACGAAATATTCAGTACTACTTCAATTCCAGCAGTTTTGAGCTGCCCGCTTGGTTTCACACTAGTAGCTGGAGACTCGTGCATCTCTGAACCGCAGGAGCCACGAGTGTTCAAGGAGGCCAAGAAGCTGTGTACTAAGATGAATGCCAGTCTGCCATGGTTTGACACTTTCGACCAATGGCATCATTTCAAAGAACATCTGTAAGCTGTGTTTTGTTTCATTTTGCTTGAGTCTTCGCTACTTGTGTTAGTACTTGCAGTTGACTATGTAGATACTGCGACAAAACTTGTAAATGTGAAAGATTCGAAATTGATTTCACTATTGAATGAGTAGCACCTTTCTTACTCATGTACCATGTAATTCTGGGTTGTCTCATCTGAAATGTTCAAGGGAACATATTGTATATTTTTCTTTAGGACGACAACTGGCATAGCAAGCGCCTGGCTCTGGATGGTGGCTCAGGAATTAATGACAGGATACAAATGGGGAAATAACAATCAGTTCAACTTTACAGACTGGGCGCCTGGACATCCTTTTGTGCCCAACACCGAATATGCCTATTGCGGATTCGCGTCGAAGGAAAAGGATTACGCGTGGGTCACATCCTCCTGTTCGGCTTCTGACATCTTTGTATTCTGCCTCACAAAACCAGTTGAAAGAGAAGCAGTTCCGGGAATTGCAAAAACCACAACTTCAAAACTTCCAAACATCCAAACCCAGTTCGACATATTGAAAGTGACGTCTAAATCGATCACAGAAAGCCATGACATAATAAAAACAACCGTGGCACACAACAGTGAAAGCCATGCACCCACAATAAAAAATATGGATCATTCAATTGCCAAGACAGTAGAAAAGGTCTGCCCTCTTGGATTCACTCTGGACGATCAAAAATGCTTTATTGCATCCCCGGATCCATTGATATTTGACCTAGCCACAAAATTCTGTGCAAAGCAAAACGCTACCTTGCCCTGGTTCTCCAACGACCGAGAATGGAGACACTTTAGACAGCAAATGTAAGTTTGCCTTTGTTAGATGTAGTTGCATCTAGTGTTAAATTAACTACAGTAGTATGCTTTTGAACATTTCTGTTAAACCACATACCCCTTACATCTACAGCAATTCTACTATAGGTGTAATCATTTCTTCAGGAAGAACCTAAAAGTTGCGAGTTCTTGGCTTTGGATAAAACAGGACGAGTTGGCTGAAGGATACGTTTGGGGGAACAATCAGGGATTCGCGTTTGAACCAGAATGGGCCACTACACACCCCAAGAAACCAAACACCTTGAACCCGAACTGCGTCTATGTCGAGGCAGACTACAAGTGGGTCACCGATGACTGCAACAGGGCCAAAGTCTACGTGCTGTGCGTCATGCCTTCTGAAAGGGTGCATGTTGTCACGCCAGCGAGTGCTGCCAGAAAAACATCAGAACCAAAAGCGTTGGGACTAACATCTCAACACGAGCAGTACACCTCTGAGAAAATGATAACTTCACAAAGGAAAAGCATTGAGAGTGACTACACAACAACGCCAAGTAAAACTGTGAAGATTTCTGAGTCCAATGGCCAATTAACCTCACAGATGACCCGCTCTGGCGCTGACTTATCCACACAGACAACTGAAATTGTAGCAGTCCCTGAGTCTCAGACTGCCATTGTTGACTACACCCCAAGGCAAAAACCTAAAATTGTGGAATTGGCATCCAAGGCACCTTCAACTGAACACACAACATTTACTGGTCCATCTGGCAAGCAATTGGTCGCAAAACAATCGAAGGAGTATCCAACAAGTGCACCAATGAGCACTCAACTAATCAAAGATGTAACAGTCAAAGGAACAGATGTGAGTCCACCCAGGAAGCCAGAGTATGTCTGCCCCGAAGGATTTCTTCTAACCAATGACAACCTGTGCATCAAGATTCACAATCCACCAAATGTGTTTGCCTTCGCCCTAGACTACTGTCAAAAACTTAATGCAAGCATGCCATGGTTCAAGAACATGCAGAGCTGGACCCACTTCAAGCGCGGATTGTAAGGCTTTCATCGTTGTGTGCAACTACAGTACCATGAATCCGCCAATAGTCACCCCTCTCCAATAATGGACCCCCCTCCATTATGGCCCCTGAGTTCAGACAGGTAGAAATAATCATAAACACCAGTCTATTAGGGGGCAAAAGAACCTCATGGTTTGCATTATACATGGTCCAAAATAAAGATGTACGTACTGTACGTTCTATGGTGTGTAGACAGCTACAATAACCAGCAATGAAAAACATGTCAGCTACTTTAAGCTGTTTTGCCGCCTAAGGAACACAAAAATATTCACTGAAGCACTGCAAAATTGGCAATTTTGGCTGCTCTGCAGTGCATAAAAATTTTGAGGTTGGAACAATAGTGCTCCCATGTCCGGTAGTGGACCTCCTCCTACTCCAAGAGTGCCCGCAGGTGCCTGGGGGCACTATTGGATGATTTATGGTATCTATATGTGTTGACAGTCAAAAAGTATTATAATCTGTTGTGTCATCACTCTTTAGGACTACTCTCGTGGAGATTCAAAGAGCGTGGCTGTTCATTGTTGACAACAAGACAACGTCTTTATTCCATTGGGGAAATGGTCAAGGCATTTCGTTTCCACCTCCCTGGGCGGACAGCCATCCCGTCACTGAAGTTAAGGCTCGATGCACCTACGCCGACAAGGCAGTCGATTTTACATGGGTCACAGCAGACTGTGGCAGCTCAGCTACAGTGGTTTGCGTTGGCAAGCCAGTCAAACGTTTGACCTCACCACCACTAGTCGTGTCAGAGAAGCCAAACGCTGGAACAAGCCCAGATCAAGCCCTGATTGAGAAACAACACTTGACCATCAAAACTACAGCTGCGAACACGCCATCTTCCAAACAAACGAGAAAGCTGATAGATCAGACGGGCGCTCCAGATGGTGCAACGCCAAAACCTTCTACATCTAGCAACCAGTCCACTGAGCCACCGTACTACTGCATCCTACCAGACGGCTTAGCGCTCGAAAACATGGGAGTGATTACAGAGCGTTCCATTCCTCTGAAAAAAATGTATACTGAAAACAGCTCCCTGACACTAGACTGCGCCCATGGATACAAATTCAGTGGGACAAATGTCACAAAAATCTCATACACCTGCACCAAGTCCCAGCAGCTATGGTTGCGCGACTCAAACGTCGCCATGTGTGTATTGGTGCACTGTCAGGTCCCAATGGTCGACAAACGGTTGCTGAGCGCAAACAGCATGAACGACCTCAGAACGCACCAAGCCGGTTTCCTGCTTGGTGACGACTTTACCTTGGAATGCCAGTCAGGCTCGCATCTGAAGCTCAATTCTGGCTCACAGCGTCTGGTGTGGACCTGTAGCCTAGATGGCTCCTGGAGCCATTTTGTGAACGACACGTGCATCGAAGACGAGCCTGAGCCAACAACTGGCGCAAAAACCACAGTTCATGCAGTTCATTCAACGAGGCACGCAACTGCTGAAGAAGAAAAGGTACACATCCTTACTACAGAACTCGAGCCAGTGACCACGGCTGTGGGAAGCAGTTCCAAATCAGCGACAATCGCACCTGAAAGTGGGACGTACATGTCGGACGCAGCACACAGCAGAATGGCTGTTCTAGTAACGATGCCAACCCAATTAGTCCTGAATACTCACGTGACCACTCCAGAGAGTGAAATTGTCAGTACAAACGTTGCCCACCTGGACTCGTCGTCAATGGCGCCTCTCGCGGAAGAATCGCAGAGTCCCGCTCTCGACAATCTGAAGATTTCATCGCTCGCCAGCGTCAGCACACTGCCACCAACACAAAAAGAGACCACGACAGTTGACAACGCTGTGGCGAACATCCGCGAAAAGCAGACGACGTACGAAAAGACGACGAGAACTGAGAAAGCTGATTTACTCGAGATCTCCACCTCCTATTTGATGAAGACCTCAGACCGTGAGACCGAAGGCCCCCCTACTCAAGGCATGACGAGCATGACCGAAATTACTGCCCACGCTTCTTCCGAGAGCCGACTTCAGGAGAGCACGACAGCTGGTGACGAAGTGACGATCATCCGCAAAAAGCAGATGACGCATAGGAAGTCGAGCACCCGGGAAGCTGATTCACATAAGACATCTGAAAATTTGTTGACCACCTCAGAGCGAGGAGAAACGGACCGCCCCCCTACTGAGGGCACACCGAGCATGGCCGAGACATATAAGAAGATCGTGCAGCATAGCGAGAGCAGCACAGCTTCTACCACCACCACTGCCCAAGTTTCCTCCGAAACAAGCCAAACTGCAACGTCTCCAATTACAACAGCTAAAACAACAACAACTGTGACATCCTCGACCAGCACAACGACCACTACAGCAACAACAACAACGACTACTCCAAAATTGACAGCTGCGGAATTTTTGCAAACACGTGTGTCTCTGCTGCACGTTTGTCTGCATTTCACTATCGTCATGCGGCTCCTTTCAGTCATGTCGCCCCTGAATCCGCTGGAGGAACTGGTCGTTCACAAAGACGAACACGGAAAATTCATGCCAACGGTGAGTGAACGCACACTGCCCTTCATATCTGATTGTACACATACATACATATGGCACATATTCGCCTGAAAGGAAAAGGTGTTGCACAGCGCAACAATTTTCAGCCGCTAAACCCTACCGAGCGGTTTGTGGCAACAGCTGCACAATCAATGGGCTGCCTCTTCTTGGTCATCAGCTTGAGTGCAGTCTGCATTCTGTACATCGTCTTCCGGTGAAACCCTTTCCACAATTTGAACGAAATGCCTTGAATATTTGGATGGTTTGCTGCAGCTCCAACTCGCCCGAATCCATCATCATCGTCAACCAAGATCTCGCCTTCCTCCTGGCGCACCTGCTCGTACTCACCTTGCGAGAACCGGCGATGTATCCAGGCGGAATTGATGAAGTCTGTCGCCGTCTCGTACGATTTTTGATTGGGTGACATCTCGCCCAACGACATTTCGCCCAACGACATTTCGCCCACGACATCTCGCCCAACGACATTTCGCCCATGCGACAACTCGCCCAATGACAATTCGCCCATGCGACATCTCGCCCAATGACATTTCGCCCAATACATGTAGTAACTACTTAAATGCAAGTTCATACGATTCCGTGACCTCCAAAACTCCTTGACCGCTCTCCTTGACCGCCACCTCCAAAACGCTGTCAGCAATGTTGGCGCGAATGCAGCGTGTGGTGTCGCGGCTTTGTGCGGCCTGAGCGCGAGCCGCAGCGACCCGCGAGTTGGAAGCGCCCAACGAGAGGCTGTAGACAAACCCAGCGTCGGCTGCCACCGTTCGACACCTCTGGCAGTGCAAAGAAACTTACAAGGCATGTCGGAAAAATCAATCACATACAGCAGCAAACTGAACAGCTTGATATGTCGCAGTACATGTTCAGAAATTGATATACTCAAAATAGGCTTGCGTTGCTTAGCCGCACGCAAGGTCAAAGCGCTAGGCAAGGACAAGTCACAGCTGACCAATAGCCGAGTGCCCTACGTCCGTCGCATAGCGTCCACAAGCAAAGTAAACGTGAGCTTGCTAAAGGCCGCGCCACAATGCTCTGTCTTCTGGTTTCTGCCTCGGTTCTAGATTTTTGAATTTGTCCAGAGCCAGAAGGCAAGCGTTCAAACACGCGCGTCTTCTTGTGCGCGGAATGGTTTAGGCGTCCCTGCAGGGCATGCATTATAGATTTATCGTGTTCTGCACTGCGGTCCTACGCGTAATTCGCTGTAGGACCGCGCGCAACTACAAGTATGAACGAGTCAGAGAGCTCATTGTGGCGTAGCGATATTTGTGCAGAAGCCAGAAGCCAGAATACAGATGATACAAGCTAGATGACAGAGCATTGTGGCGCGGGCTTTAAAAGTACGCTGTATTGGGCGAAATGTCGTTGGGCGAAATGTCGCATGGGCGAATTGTCGTTGGGCGAGTTGTCGCATGGGCGAAATGTCGTTGGGCGAGATGTCGTGGGCGAAATGTCGTTGGGCGAAATGTCGTTGGGCGAGATGTCGCATCACCCGATTTTTTATACAAAATCATTTTAATGGAGTTCAGAGCCTGTGCTACTGGGTGGGGGTGGCACTGCACTACTTCTTCGCCTGCGGATACGTCTTCATGCTGCTCGAGTCAATCCAAGTGCTCGCCGTCGTCGGCAACGTCATTCCAAGAGGAGGGTGCTTCCCATGGCGCTGGAATGTAGCCATTGGCTGGGGTGAGTGATTTCGGCCCGTTCTTGTTCTCTGCACCTCTTGCAGCGATTCTTGCAGGAGCGCCCATGATCTGGGTCATCGTCACCGCCCAGTTCGTCGGGAGCGAGTACAGCACGGCCTGGTCCTGCTGGGGCGTGTTTGACGGCGCCTTGTCCTGGGCCATGTGGGTTCCCATGGTCATCATCGCCCTCGTCATCTTGATCATCGTCGAGGCAGGCGGCCTACTCGCGCGCGAGTGGGCTCCCTTCCCCATGCAATTTCGGGACATACGGCAGCGCTGCACCGGACAGTGAGCGTCCATTTCTGTCGCTGAGCTTCAGCTTGGCAGAGCGAACACTTTAGCATCTCGCGCGCCACGCTCCCGCAGACGCTCACCCTCCACTGTATGTCGCACGTCATCGGCCTGGCCGCTGTTTATTACAAGTTCATGGCCTTCTACTCGGCCTGCCTTCTTATCAACGTCGTCAACGGACTAGCGGTCTTCTTTTTCCATACCACCATGGACATAAAGGTTGTTGATCTGGCATAGGGACTTTCAATTCCTGGTGTGTGATTCATTCCCCGCGTTTTCAGATCCGCAAGTTTGTCCACCGCGTCTGCCGGATCCTGTGGAACGGGCTGACGCTGCAGGGCCTCAGGAAGCGCAACCAGGTGGCGCCTGACCAGGTAGCGCCGGCCAGCGACGACAAGAGCAAGCCGGAGGAGCCGGAGAAGCCGGAGGAGCCGGAGGAGACGAACGACATCCCAGGTCCAAGTTCCAAGAAGGATTGACCCCAGTAGGTGTACGTCTGAGAGCCCGTTCCTAGATATTTTATCCACCGAGCCGTCCTTATTTGTCGCGATTCTTCCAGTTGTGTGTAGATAGTAACCAACATTGTGTTTGTTGCCTGATTATAAGTGACAACTTCGCCCCAGTCAAGCCCGCCTATGTAGTGTTTGTGTGATGCTTTATTATATTATTAAGGAAAAATTTGCAGGCAGCTGCAAAAAAAGGTGAATATGTGACGCTCTTTTGTTGGAGCCCAGTTTGAAAAAGAGGGGTATCAATTAAGGCATGCCTCATTTATGTATAGCCACTTATGCTTTGCAGCTGATCAACTTTAGTTTGAACAAACTGTGTATAAAATCCGAACCAAACGCAGCAACACGTCACATATTCGGCATTTTTTGTGTTCGCGTGCATAAGAAAGGAGCAGTGGCGATTATAGGACCTAACTGGACTGGAACACCCTGCATTCACATATGCCGCACGACTAAACGCCACGTGGTTGTGAGACAGGCAGGAAGGACCCCAGGGTCTTGCACATGGACCACTATGCAGATGTACGCACGTACGCACGCACGCACGCACGCACGTATGCACGCAAACACGTTGTATAGGAGCAGAGCGTTATTGGGTGAAATGCCAAAAAGGGAATGACGAATGGAGCGAGTACCGTATGCATACCTACACATCACTAACTGAACTGTAGTGGCAATCCACATCTCACAAATGCTAGCAAGGTGCCGATTATTTATGTAGGAACTTTGGCTGTGCCAGGTCAATGGTAAAGGATTGCTGTTGCGTTTTGGGTGAGTGAGATGGCTCACACAAAAAAAGTGCCGAATATGTGACGTGTTGCTGCGTTTGGTTCGGATTTTATACACGGTTTGTTCAAACTAAAGTTGATCAGCTGCAAAGCATAAGGGGCTATACATAAATGAGGCATGCCTTAATTGATACCCCTCTTTTTCAAACTGGGCTCCAACAAAAGAGCGTCACATATTCACCTTTTTTTGCAGCTGCCTGCAAATTTTTCCTTAATACAGTGTTTTTTCGTAAGACAAACATCGATGCGTAAAACCTATGCAGGCACACGCACGCACGCGCGCACGCAGGCACGCACGCACACGCATGCATGTACGCACGCACGCATGCACGACATACCTATGTACCATGTATGACATATGTAGCATGTTCGGTAGAATCCCTCGAGTGCAGTAGGAGACACTCATCATACAGAATGTGAGCATGTGGATTGAAAATAGGTACGCATATATTTTTTGGTTGACCAAAGTTGTGCACAACTTGGTCATGCATGCAAATTGTCATGCAAATGATACAAAGCAGGATGACCAATCAGCAAATGGCACAGCATGCAGAGAAACTACAAACAGAAGCCACTGCGGATAATTATGTGTGTGTGCGTGCGTGCGTGCAGGCGCGTGCAGTTGTGCTATATTGCTGCATCGTAGCATAGTGGTGTAAAGAATCAAAATGATCGCTATAACTAGGCGGTCAACTTTTGTGTTTTAGCCGAAGTGATGCCACGTACCCACATCGAGTTTTTTTGTGAAGCAGCCCAATTGACGGTGTGCGTGCGTGCGTGCACATCTGCAGTGCCATATTGGTTAGTCGGAGCATAGCGGTGTAAAGAAACAAAATGATCTACACGTGCAGGCGGTCAACTTCCGTGTTTTAGCCAAAGTGATGCGACCTACCCATATCGATATTTATCGATTATTCCGGAAGTAAAATTATTTTGGTGCGTCGGAGCGTCTCGACTCCAACGAATGAAATGTTCGCCATCGAAAGGCAATCAACTTTATTATTGATGTTAATGCCCTCCGATGTAACCACACCGAAATATCGCCATTTTTCGTTTTCGGTATAATGGCATTTAGGTGCGTTCAATTTGGTCCAATTGTCAAAAGGGGTCTATTCCAGGTCATGCCGAACAACTTTTTCCTTTATAGCAAAGCTCTGTGATAAGCCGTTAGCGCGCCTATTAAGGACAAACTTTTTGGCCGATATTTTTAATTGCTAATAACTCATTATCAGGGGCGAAGTTTTAGGTTCAGTGACTGGGCATAAACTTTCCATAAGAAACTGTTCAAGAAAATCAAAAAAAATTTGGGGGTTAATTGGGCACTTTTTCGAGATTTACTATTGGTGGAAACCACCCAAAAAAAACGACTATGTCTGAAAAAACGCATATAATCGGCGATATCTCCAGTTTGGTAGGAAGAAGAGACGATTCCTTTGGTACGCAAAATTGCCATCATGGTTCGCTTACACATGCCAAGTTTCATTCCAATTGCCCATGGCACTAGCGAGTGGCGCTCCAAAAACTGGGAGGAGAACACGAAAAAAAAAAAGACACTTTTCGGAAACATTTTCGGGCGTACCCCCTTAACGCGCAGCAATACTGCAACGCGCTGTGGCGGGTACGGTCCCCCCGTGAGTGCGCTTCTTTTGACCCATAACGCGCCGAAATCGGTTCAGCCAATCAAAAGTTATAGGCGATCAAAAATCCGAATTCTCGCGCGCGCAAGTCGTGTTGTACGCTGACGCGTACACCCTGATTTTTTGTTGTAGCTTTGTTTCTTACAAGTGTTGCCTTGCCTACCCTATACAATCAGCAGTGGCGTCGCTTGTAGATGGAAACTACACCACTAACTGTTTCGACTACCCTCTCCAAGGTTTGGATGGCACCGTATACCTGTAACTGCAAGTAATAATTTGTGTCATGCAGTGTTCTCGGAACAGAGTGTGCTTCACTGAGGTCCGCACAAGGTCAGGAGGTTTCAAAGTTATGTATCTATAATTGTAAATACATGTAGGCTGCACGCTGGGTTTGCCCTATAGGTACATTAGGGATGAGCATGGGCCGAGCCGGCCCGGGCCGAAATTCCAGGCCCGTTTTGCGGGCCCTGGCCGGGCCGGGCCTGCGTTTTGAGGGTGCGGGCCGGGCCGGGCCGGGCCGGACGTTCTTGGCTGGCCAACGTACATAGATAGCTACTGTACCTATGTAATGCATTGTAAGTATCGGCGACTATTCTGCACCGTATTAGCAACTTTGTATTCTATGACGCGCGTCTTTCGCGCTCAAATGTTGCAAAGGCCGTAAAATGGTTGTGAACTGCGATTCTGAGAGGTGGATGCGCCATTCCGTTAAGTAAATCACGCGAATTGGCATACGGTATTTCAGTAAATTGTACACTGTAGTGACTGTACTTATTTCGTGTTGCGGGCCGGGCCGGACCGGGCCTGCGATATTGAGCAGTTGGACGGGCCGGGCCGGGCCGGGCCTAGATTTTGAGGGTGCGGGCCGGGCCGGGACGGGCCGGACTATCTGGCGGGCCGGGCCGGGCCGAGATGTGCAGGCCCGTGCTCATCCCTACTATACATACATTTTTAGAATGTATCACATGTATGGTAATTTTGCATTCTGCCAACTTGCCAAAATGGCAAAATGGCAATTTGCCATTTGCCATTTTGCCAAAATCCAACAAAAAATTTGCCTATTTTACAACAAACACCGTTACCAGTTTTTTTCGCTGAAATCTGAATGGTTCAACCAGTACAGTTGACAATACTGAAACTGATCCATTTTGGTATCCTCAACAAATTGGTATACTGTAAAACCTCCAATAGTGCCCCCGGGGCACTATTTTTTCAACCTCTCCTTACCCGGAGGCACTATTGGAGGGGGACACTATTGGAGGGGGGGGGGGGCTTCTATTATTTCAACCTAAAAATTTTGAATGGGAATGCTGGTTTCGCTGTCAAAAATTGCAGATTTTTCGGCGATTTTGATCACTTTTGCCACATTTAATGGTTGATTTACCGTTAATAGTTGCTGAAACGTACTATTATTGGTTAGTAGTAGTGTGTATACACGATATAAAGGTACCTACCACTATACTTTTGCCCATAAAAGGCACATGGCACAACATACCCCTTACCCCCGGGGGCACTATTGGAGGGGGGGGGGCTCTATTATTTCAACCTTGCTGTACCCGGAGAGCTATCCTACCTACCCGTACCCGGGGAACTTCAAGAGCTTTTCAGCAAAGGTACTAAGTACCGTATCCCATGTACAATAAATTGGAATGACACCCGAACTGCCCTGACTGAAGCATTGGATGAAGTGGCGGCAAAGTTGAAATATCGATTCAAATTGTCCGAAACAACCCTTGCTGATTACAAAAAAATATGCACTATTAAGATAAATTCTAAAATATTAAGAATTGAGAAGCCGCTTTAGTGCAACCAATCAACTTGAAAGTTACAATTACAATAAAGACTTGAAAGCACTTCATGAGGAATTTATGGTGACTTGCGCCGATAAAGCTTCCAACAATTTCGTTTTAATCTGCAAGCCATTTTATTACCAGACACTGTGCAACGAACTTGGCATTGAATTCAACTCTATGACTTGCAGCATCACAGGGAACAGAACCTATTTACCAAGTCACATATCTAAGGATGCTGTCAGTACAATATTTAATCAGTTCTTAAGTGCTTCTCCGTATCACATCACCAATCAATTTATGGATATTCCTAGACTTTTTATGATCCCAAAATTACACAAAGTTCCATACAAGTTTCGCTTCATAGCTGGGGCAAAACGCACCGTAGTTTGCTTACCGTCAACTATGCTTCACTTGGTTTTGTCGCATTTTAAGCTGCACTTTGCAAACTATTGCAATAAAGCTTTCTCGTATAACCATAAGAACTTTTATTGGAGCATTAAAAATACCTACGATTTTCTCGATCTTATTGCACGCAATGAGAATCAGCTGCGTTCTAGCGGTTACAGCTTTGACTTCAGCACTTTGTTTACGGAACTGCCGCATTCTGAAGTTAAAAAGGAATTGCATTTTCTCACAGATTTGCTTTTCAACAACTGCAGTGGGAAAAGCTACTTGGCGTTGCACAAAAGCTGCACGTCTAGCAGTAGCTTTAGACCGCACAGCGCTACTTTTTACACCAACAACACCGACAGCAAAAATTATTTCTACCTTGATCTGTACCACATCAAGGAACTTATTAATTTCAATGTAGACAATGCGTATATCGCGTTTGGTCAGCATTTATTCAAGCAATCATACGGTATCGCAATGGGAGGCTCCGCCAGCCCCACCATGGCTGACTTAACACTTTCCGTCAAAGAATTCAAGTTTATGAAACAGCTCAGAGATAAGCATTGCATCAGCGATCTCTCAATTGTCTGTCGCTACATCGATGATATTTACGTGGGATCCTGCAGCAAGGACAGATTCTTAGACCTCTGCAAAAGCACCTATCCAGCAACGCTGCCCCTTAACCATGCCTCAGGTGACGGCGTCACCTGTGCATATCTAGACGTCGAAATCACGTTCAACGGCAGCCTTTCTACTACCATCTATGACAAAACACGAGATTTTAACTTCGATGTAATAAACCTTGTCCACTCAGACAGCAATGTTACTTCGAATTTAATCTGCAGCGTCATTTATTCGCAGCTCGTACGGTACGGAAGAATTTGCTCTAATAAAATTGGCTTCATCCACAACTGCCGATTATTTACGATTATTGTGCCATTCCACAATGCAGAGGGGATACTCTGTTCATGTTTTTGTAAATGCGCTCAACAGGTACCTTCGAAACAATAAGATTGAGTCAGCAAGATATAATATCAGCAAGCGCAATCTACACTTGTTCTGCAAAAGCATTGTTCACTAATTTTTGCAAACGCACTACGGTACCACATTATTTTGGTGTCACTTTTCTTCCTCGTACGTCGTGTTCCAGATATTCGCGTTGGTATTCTATTACCAAAATAGCCTTTACCTTTTTTGCTTTCTGGTTTTATGGGTAAAAGCAAACGACGCCGTTTCGCCACTCCTCAACCCAGTCAAGTCGCCCCAAAGCGAGCCAGGATGGCGACCGGCGGTTCGTCCAATAACACCAACGACAACAGCGTCGCCAAGTTAAGTTGAAATTTCTTTTGTTTAGTTTGAATTTTAAATTTAAAACATTACCTATGCGTGTGGGTAATTTTTAAGAGGGCGTCCATGGCAAAATCGACCACGGATTTAAATAAAAAAATAGATTTCCTTTAAATTGTGACCAAAAGGTACCCCCATAGGCACTGTGTGGCATGCCACATTTCGTTTGGCTCAAAGCCGTGTTAAGTCTAAAATATAATTTTTTTAAGTTTGCGTCGAAAATTCGGAGCCTTGGACGCGCCCCCATTCTTTGGCCCATTTCTCACGTTTGCTCACCGGAATCGGAGGTTCCCATATGTGCCTACATAGTAGACACCTGCCACTTGGTGGTAGCACGTGCATTCGCCATTACGTCCACCCAGCTGGCGGCAGGTGGAGTGCAAAATGGCGAAAGAACAAAAGGTCGAAAATTTGCCTGCGCACGATGGATTTTTGAGCTTTATGTCTCATTCGATAGCGTATGAATGGACCTATCTGGGGTCCAAAATTTATGCCTGGCATTCAATCTGCGCAAGAGTTATGGCCGAAAAACCTCATTTTCAGCCATTTTTTTGTGGTTTTTCGCCATTAACTTTCCTAAAATCAGTAGCAGGCTTTCCAACTTACATCTGCGTTGTGTCTCTATGGGCCCCCTACATGTATCGAGCCTCGCTGAAAATTGACAATTCTCATGCATTTTTAAAGATTTTTGTAACTTAAGAGTCTCGCCACAATTATATGCCAGAACAAAACTAAGGGTCCAGCGTCAGCGTTTCCAAAGCGGTCAGCGCTTAAACTGACAATCTACACATAGTGTACTATTGTCCTTTAGCTGTACGTTTGGGCAGCGTCCAAATACGCGACACGCAGCCGACAAATTCCATGGTACATTCTAAGTACACTAAAAGCGCACTGTGCAATGTAGATGCAAACAAGCAGCATCAAGCAACATTGCAAACGTTGTAGCTCATCAAGTACATACCACAGACTCTCTAATTAGCCCCCCCCCCCACTCTGCAGGCCTCTCAGTTGATTAGCCCCCCCAGCTCCAGTTGAACTAGCCCCTTCTAGAATAAATTAAACAATTCCCTCCCTACCTCCTTGTGTGTCAATTTGTTACACCCTTCAATTTGTATGATTGTCCGGCCTCCACCTGCATACAACCCAAACGAAATATCGAGCTTTACGTACCAAATGGCTAATTGGAGAATTAATCGTATTTTGCACTGAACGAAGAGCCTATATATAGTCGCTGTATTGAGTTTGGACGTGCTGCAGTCAAGCTTGGTTAAAAGTCATTCACTTTTTGAGAATGTTGGAGCACTATCCCAGCGAAAAAAAAACGCAAAAGTTGTGCAGTAGTGAGAATCGAATGCCCTACCCTCAGGGAGGTTGCCTAGGGTATTCGGCCCAGTGCCTTAGCCAAAATGTTCGAATTAAATTTTTAAATTATGCAGTATTTCCCAAAAGTTGCTGTATTAATTTTTTTCAGGGACCTTTTGTGCTGTGGAAGCATTCTCTCATCTGTCACTGAGTCTAGGTGACACAGGTTTATATCTGTCACTAGGTTTATATGGTTTGACACACCAAACATTTTTGGACAAATTTGACAACGTTTTTTTTTTCTACAAAAATTCCAATTGAAAACACTATTTCTTAAATGTGTTCTTTAATTGCACAGGCCTTGCCTTGCGACAGTGCTGTGACATGCTTTGGACCCGCCTTTACGTATGTGGAGTGGTGAACTCCATGTATTAAGGAGCAATTGTTACAACCATGCCCACTCAACACTGCATCCTTACCTTGAACCCCATGGTCTGTCACTGTATTCGTGTATACACGTACAAGTTTTGCTGTGTACAATAGGGTCTGTGAGCGTGTATTTGCTGCTCTTCAACGGTCCTAAATTACTTATGTTGCCTATGCAACACCTGTGAGATGGCATGTGAAACTGCAATTCACAATTGCACTAAATCTTTAAAAATGCATGAGAATTGTCAATTTTCAGCGAGGCTCGATACATGTAGGGGGCCCATAGAGACACAACGCAGATGTAAGTTGGAAAGCCTGCTACTGATTTTAGGAAAGTTAATGGCGAAAAACCACAAAAAAATGGCTGAAAATGAGGTTTTTCGGCCATAACTCTTGCGCAGATTGAATGCCAGGCATAAATTTTGGACCCCAGATAGGTCCATTCATACGCTATCGAATGAGACATAAAGCTCAAAAATCCATCGTGCGCAGGCAAATTTTCGGCCTTTTGTTCCTTCGCCATTTTGCACTCCGCCTGCCGCCAGCTGGGTGGACGCAATGGCGAATGCACGTGCTACCACCAAGTGGCAGGTGTCTACTATGTAGGCACATATGGGAACCTCCGATTCCGGTGAGCAAACGTGAGAAATGGGCCAAAGAATGGGGGCGCGTCCAAGGCTCCGAATTTTCGACGCAAACTTAAAAAAATTATATTTTAGACTTAAAACGGCTTTGAGCCAAACAAAATGTGGCATGCCACACAGTGCCTATGGGGGTACCTTTTGGGCACAATTTAAAGGAAATCTATTTTTTTATTTAAATCCGTGGTCGATTTTGCCATGGACGCCCTCTTAAGTAGGTAGCAACTAGGTAGTTTGAGCTGGTCACTGCTGACGAGGCCCTGCCAGCTCAGGTGTCCAGTGAGAAGGGCCGAAACACCTAGGGTCGTCTAATTTTCACTAAATTTATTTTAATTCTACAATTTACGTTTTTTGTCTTCGTTCTGTGTCTTTCGTGTTAGAATGTTCAGGTGCAAGGAGAACGGTGCAGACTACCACCATCAGCCGACTGCTATCATCCACCTACTACCATCGAATCGATTTCTCGCGGCTTTGGTTCATTTTTATTATTATTTTATCATTTTATTTGAATTATTGTATTTGGGTGAATGTATTCGCATATTATTTGCATTGTTCTAATACCCCTTACCCCCGGGGGCACTATTGGAGGGGGGGGCTCTATTATTTCAACCTTGCTGTACCCGGGGGCACTATTGGAGGGGGGCACGATTGGAGGGGGGTTGTATTGGAGGATTTACGGTATGTTACCGTCCACGCCCGAGTTCCGTCCACGGCCGAGTACTCGGGCGCGGACGGCGCCAAACCGTCCACGGCCGAGTACGCGGTGAACCGTCTGCGCCCGAGTACTCGGCCGCGGACGGTCCGAAATAAGCGCCGCCCGAGCACTCGGCCGTGGACGGTTTGAAACAGCGCGGCCCGAGGACCCGGGCGTGGACGGCCGGAAGAAGCAAAGCTCGATTTACATTGTACATTGTACAAGTGGGAGATGCGTTTTTGGCCGCGCCGACATGAGCCGCGAACGATCAGATAGCCACGCCCCCCTCCCCTTAATCGAGCTTTGCTTCTTCCGGCCTCCACGCCCGAGTACTCGGGCGGCGCTGCTTCCAACCGTCCACGGCCGAGTACTCGGGCGGCGCTTATTTCGGACCGTCCGCGGCCAAGTACTCGGGCGCAGACGGTTCCCCGCCGTCCGCGGCCGCGTACGCGGCCGTGGACGGTTTGGCGCCGTCCGCGCCCGAGTACTCGGCCGTGGACGGAACTCGGGCGTGGACGGTAACATATACATGCCTTTCAGCCCCTCAAACCGTCTGTTTTTAATCGCAAATTGCTTGGTCGCAAATTGGTTCGGTGACGTCTTTAGTTAATCGGGTAATATTTTCTTCGAGTAGCAACCTGGCCCAACAAGCTGCTGTTTTGTGTACGATTGAGTCTGTTCTGCGCAACTGTTCTCACGCATATAGGGAATCTTGAAAAAAATCGGGTGCCTTTCCAATAGCGCCCCATACCTTCTAACAGACCAGCAGCGCATCATGCCTCAGTGTGGCAAAGCGCCGACCGACTCGTCCAAAAAATTTCGACAACTGTTGCATTTTTCTCAGCGAGACAAATGACTGGCTGCTCAGGTTTTCAATGCAGCGCATAGTTCTACTCAAACAACAAACAACGGTTACCCGAGACAAACGCAAACTTAGTTGTCATTAAACGAATGGATACGATACTGCGTGATGGATTGCGCGCGTACGTGACACACGGTTATTCGTCGTCAGTGTCGCCCGTTTCTACACTCACTTGCAAATAGACACCTGGCAGCAAAAATGAGGTAAACGGTTGCATCGTTAATAGTTGAAAATCAAGATACCAACTGTAAATACTTCCTAAATGAATACTAACTGAATTCAGTCAAATAGTCACATCTCTCCTTTAAATAACCTTGTTTCATTTGCCAGATTGGAACACTTGTAAAAAGACTTTAGGATTTGGTCTGAAAAACGAATTCCTCGAATTCGGTTGTGGATTCCGAGAGTTATGGTGCTCGGAATCAGATGTCTCTTTTTTGGCAGATTTTACAACTAAATCATTCGAACGTCGAATCGTAACTACCTATCTAGTACTGTATGCCAAATTTCAAACCCCAAACTTCGGTTTTGTTAGGCGCAGTAGGTACGTCTAATACGGTCGGCGCACAGTACTCTCTACTGCTGCTCGACTCGAAACTGCCCCCTTTCCATCCGCGCTCCCCCCCCCCCACTCCATTACCAACCCAACGGCCCTCTTGCTGGCCACCTCAAAATGGTTACTACTCTGAGCCTCCACGTGGCAATCCCTGGGCAACGTCCCTTTGTGAGGCGACAGAGTGGAGGGGCACTGCTAATATGATTATCTTTAACATCGGTCCGAAACAGCCCCAACACCAGCCCAGCGATGGTGATTTTGATCGCAGAAAAAGAGACATCTGATTTGGAGTGCCATAACTCTTGGAATCCGACGACGACTACGACGATGAATTGGTCGATTCTTTTTTTCAGACCAAATCCTAAAGGTCCAAATTTCATGACAATCTGACGAAGGAAACAAAAGTTATTCAGAAAAGAAATGTGATTATAAAAAACAACATTTATATCAAAAGCTACAGGTGTGGTCCAAATGCTTCTTGTATCGCTTTGTATCTCAATTTTTGGTCGGCATCAAAAGCAAGGTCTGTATATTGGCACTATAGCATTGTATTTACTAAGAACATGGACTCGCTTACTTACAGGTTCGTAAATTTTTTAGCGATTCATAAAGGACGTTTTTTTATTTGACCACATTTTGTTTGAATACGTTTTGCTAGAAAAGGCCGATTGCGCTGAAATTTTGAGGGCTTGTAGTCTTGAGCTTGAGTAGGCTTGAGTACCATTCGGAGGCTTTGTCCCACAAAGATTCGGCCTGATCGGTTAACCGGCGCATGCTTTACAGGCTATCAAGTGGAAAGGCCCGGTTTTACACATTTGTGCCTCTCTGCTTGCCATCGCATAAGCGACGTTGCCCAAAGTTCGCCAAGAAGAGGCGCAGAGTAGGTCTTTGACCTCGCGGTGGCCCTGAAGAGGGCCGTTGGGTTTGAACAAGAAGGGGGGACGCCCAGTGGCGTAGCCAGAACTTGATTTCGGGGGGGGGGGGAGTCCAATCTCGGCCAAATTTTCAATTTTGCAACAGGGGGGACCCTGTCGAATTTTTTCGAGATTGCGCCATTTCGGCTGGGGAAGCTTTAGACACTCTCTCATCCAATCTGTTTACACGCTTTGCGCTCGTTTGTCTGACTATATTCACACCAAAACGTTAGCAATGTTGTCAAAGCGGTCGATTTCCGTGCTCGAAATAGCGCCGCAGCCAAATTTTGTAGAGTAGCATAACGAACTTTCACGGTTTTCAATGCAAAACAATGCGCCGCAGGCGAAAATTTGGCTCTTTAGTGTCGTTTTCATCATTATTTGCATTGAAATTGAGAAAAATGCCCATATTGGCACTTTGCAACAGAGGGTACCAAGTTAAAAAATTTTAGCTTCGGAGAATTTCGGGGGGGGGGGAAGCTTCCCCCCCTCCCCCCCCCTTGGCTACGCCACTGGGGACGCCTTCAGTCAAGCAGCGGCAGGATGCACAGCAGCTGCTGGATGCGCCGCCTTTGTCCACACTCTACGCAGCTGCTGCTTCAGCCCACGAATATCCTTGGTTGATCATGGAAAATCAGCGAGAAGAGAGTGCAGATCAAGGAAACAACAGGGCATGCAAATTTGCAAAAAGGACAATTTAAAAACTTCAAAAGTTACAAAAGGCTACAGGTGCAGAAATGCACACAAATGTGTAAAATCTAGACTTTCCACTTGAGAGCCTGTAAAACCCGCGTCGATTAACTGATCAGACCGAAACTTTGTGGAGCAAAACCTCCGACATTGTGATTCAACCCCTCAATATTCCAGCGCAATCGGCCTTTTCTAGCGAAAGTTATTCAAAAGCAAAATGTGGTCAAATAAAAAAAACACCCTTTAGTTTAGGTGGGTTTCACTTGTGTGTCTTCTGACGCTGCGCAATGCAAAACCATCAGAGGTTGGCAAGCATGATCGTCCATCTGTGCCGGGAGCGCAAATGGCGTGCGGTGGCGCCAACGCTGCAGTCTACAAATTGCTTGTAAACCAGCAGAAGGAAGTGGTTGAACGCTTCTGTCGCCCGATTGAACCAGCCTCCTGCCTGGTTAGCCGCTTAAACTGCATACACTACATTCATTTGCCTGTGCGTATCCATGATTAAACCTGTATTCGTATTGTTTGAACCTCAACATTTGTATGTGTAGGTACATAGAGTATATTGATAGCAGTCTAAATGATAACTTTAGTACTGATTTCTGTCCATATGCATAATAGTGGTTCTCATGTTTCATGTAGTGTATGACACCCAAAAACCCATTAAAGTAGCTGATATTCAATGTCTTTTATTTGTAGGTTTAGATGTGCACACGCCATAGAAACCAACTTACTACATTGTACCTGATTGTTGTCAATGACCAATCTAAATTGTAAGGCACTTCATCTCTCTGGGGCACATTTGGATGGGTCCACTGTTACTTCAACTTTTCCGTACGCTGGGGCACTATTGGAGGACGGCACTGTGTGACCAGCGACCTCTGGCCCTATGTGGCGCCTTCGGGTCAGAATTCCATTGTACAACTTGGCGCGATCAGCCTTTGTTTGCCTCACTTAGGCGTCAGTGCCTTGTGACGACGACGATGGCGATGGCAAAGATGCGTTTATAGTTGACATCCATGACAACGCTGAGGTTGGTTCTACAACCTTTCGGTGCAGGCTTGCACACGTTTGAGCACGCAGGCACGTACGCACGCACAATGTACCGTTTAGCCCACCCCAATAATTGCCCCTTCCACCTATAATTTGAGTTGCTAAGGTTTTTTTTAACCGGAATTTTTTTTTAAAATATTGCGATTTTTTTTAAAAACATGGCTCTTGGTTTTTTTTTCTGCAAACAAAACCTTTTTATCCTTTTTGGTTACTTTTTTGCTACTTTCTGAGCATTATCCCAATGTTTGACTGTAATTTGATGCCCATTCAACAAATATTAATGGTGTCTATCTATTTGCACTCATACTTTGATAGAATGCAGCTACCTAAGAGTGGACTCAAGGTCGACAAAGTGATGGACTGTTTTCAGTGCAGCTGGCGATAGTCCAAAACCACTCACCATGTGTGGATGTGACATCTGCCATGTCTAATTTCCACTGTGAAAATGAGCTAAACTGTTATTCGGTTGAATGCGGAACATGATTCACATTGTACACATTGTACACCATGTACGTGTACATGCTGTACTCTGGTTTATGCTCTTCAAAGCGTGTTTTAGAACCTTAAGAGTATGAAATCATGCAAGAAGTGCTCCTGCTGTGCCTAGTTATACGCCCTATACATGTTACAATATCCTCTACTTGGTCCAGATTACGTTCTGAGGTGATTTTAAAAAGTTTCCAAAAAAAACGACGTAATAATTTAAAAAAAACTGTATTTTTTTTTTAAATTACCACCTGGGTTTGCCATTTGGTTTTTTTCCAACTCTACCTATAATTATACACCCTCTCAAGACCACTTCGAGTTTATAAGCCCCCCCCCCCATAATTACACCATCTCCGTAAATGGACCATCGTCTGAAAGGCAACATTTTCCATGTCTGGGTGTATTTATGGTCGCATATGTGTATGTATGTACCTGAATGTGCATGTGAGACTGTGTGATAGTGTGTTATAGTGTACCAACGTGTGTGCGCAGCGTCTTTTTTCCTTAACAAGCTCGTTTCAAAAACCACTTCATTTGAGTTTGTTGCCTTTTATTCGCAATTTCTGTGCTTCAGCACAGATTGGA
Organism: Paralinhomoeus sp. GSCO2_6; assembly: GCA_030248085.1. NCBI lineage: Eukaryota > Metazoa > Nematoda > Chromadorea > Monhysterida > Linhomoeidae > Paralinhomoeus > Paralinhomoeus sp. GSCO2_6. The sequence goes on along the minus strand of JASAMY010001786.1, from coordinate 16,798 downwards.
CGGGTGGTCAGTTCCGGGAATTCTTAGCAGCGCCGATTCCCCGATTCCTTTGGAATCGGTGAAATCGCCGCACAAGCTTTAATGAAACGACGCCCTATTATTATATCCTTTGTTGCATTGCAAAATGCACTACTGTTTGCATTGCAAAATGCTAAACCACCTTGCTTTTTTTTTTCAAAAAGTCCAAAAGTCAGCATTGCAATTGCCGATGGAGGAGGCAGGAGGGAGGACGTCCACGTCCGTGCGTAAGTACATAGGAATGCACTGATGCCCCTAAAGGCATCCACACTGCCCCTCCCGGCCTTAATACGCGGCCAAACGCGTCCACCCTGCCTCTGTGTAGCGGAGTAGCGGATGGGAGTGGGTGACTGGCTAGACCGACGCGCGTACTAGCGAACGCACTAGCATAGCCTTTCAGATTTTCTGCAAAAAATTCGCTCCCAGATTTGGACAGGTCTCTGGGTCCTATCCTTAACCATGTGTTTTCCCAGATTCGACCCAGAAATTTTGCTCCCAGACCCTGAAATTTTCCTCACAGACCAAGAAATTTTCCTCCCAGATTGGACATCATTCTTAAGCATGTGTTTTCCCAGAAATTTTGCTCGAGGACCATCTTTAAGCATGTGTTTTCCCAGAAATTTTGCTTGAGGACCCAGAAATATTAAATGTTTTATTTTCAATTTTTTTTTCGAATAAATCTAAAAAAGGTGTAGGTATCTCCAAATTTGTCCTAAGAATGCTCAAAAAATTTTTGTCCCGATCCGTCAAGCCATAATGGAGAAGCGGTCCGTAACGGATGGACACATGGACGAACAGACGGACAGACCATTACCGTCCGTGTATGAACTCGCCGCGCTCACGCGCAGCGAAAAAATCGCCTCCACGCGCCTTTTCGCCCCTAAAGCTTCCCACACATCGACACTTCCAGTTTATAAGCCGCCTCTATAATAGCCCCCCCCCCCTATAATCATGCACCCTCCTAGAGCTCAAACAAAAGAATTAGCCCTCCTCTGGGGGGGGGGGGCTAATTATAACGTTTACGGTATGTATAGAGAGACTGTAACTGAAGATTACTCATTGCCATTCAGAGAAGTCGCAGGTGCCAGAGCAGCGCTGTCTTGCAATTGGAGAGCTGCGTAACGCAAAAAAATGGCGCACATGTGGAGCTTTCTGCCCGTCAGCGTTTGAAATCCTTCAAGTTTGACAAGAGGTGAATGCTAGTTCTTGCTTCTTTTGCAGTCAATCTTACGACAGTGCCCTCCTATAGTGCCCCCTCCAATATTCCGGCCAGGTATGGAGTGGTTGAAAGCGGAGTGCCCCCTACAATAGTGACACCAAGGTAGGAGGTAGGTATGTTATGCAATGTTTTGCCATGGCACAGTATAGTAGTAAACGTACTTTATATGATTCCATGCCCAGCTACACGCGAGAGACGTTTCCGCGACTTGGTAAAGCAACCACAAAATGCAAAAAAGTGAGCAAAACCACTGAAAGATATGAAATTGTTTGTTCTACCAGTCGCAATTTTGAGGACTAAATTGTGCCTCCTACAAGAGTGCAATCCTCGAATAGTGTCTCGGGTGGAAGAGGTTGAACGTATAGTGCCACGGGGGGGGGGGGTCACAATTGAAGCATTTACGGTATATGCATAATGCAGTGTATGTGTGATGCACGAAAGCAATTTTCACTAGTTTTGAATCTCACCATTGCGCGTCTTACACGCTTGCAGATAGCAGATCTGGACAGTTCTCGACGCGCATCTGTCTGGCCCTAGAGAGGGAGGAGTACTGGACGAGCGACGTGAAGGAGCCCTGCGCCTCCGACTACCGCCAGTACGCCTTCGACACTGAGGCGCTGCCGCTCATCGGGGCAGCCATCGCCATCCCAGTCGGCGTCGGCGTCGGCGTCGGAGTCCCCCTCAGCCTCTTCTGTGAGTTCAATCTGGCGATCAACCATACTCAGTGCTTTGTAGGCATCTATGTACATACCGTAAACCCTATAATTAGCCCCCCCCCCTATAATTAGCCCCCCCTATAATAATACACCCTCCCAACACCACGTTGAGATAATAAGTCCCCCCCCCCTATAATTACGCCCCCTCCCTAAATGAACCATCGTCTAAAAGGCACATGTTTCCATGTCTGGGTGTATGTATGGTCGCGTATGTGTATGTATGTACACGTATGTGCATGTGAGACTGTGTGAGAGTGTGTTAGAGTGTACCAACGTGTGTGCACAGCGCCTTTTTCCCTTAAAAATCGCCTCCACGCGCCTTTTTGCCCACACATCTTCCCACTCATCGACACTTCCAGTTTATAAGCCCCCCCCCCCTATAATTAGCCCCCCCCCCCTATAATTATACACCCTCCTAGAGCTCGAACGAAAAAATTAGCCCCCGGGGGGCTAATTATAGGGTTTACGGTATATGCATTTGCAAGCGCTGAGGCCTTTGTTTTTGCTTGAGGAACAGTTATGGTTCCACTGCAGGTTTTGGAGAGTGCTGTCAACCACTTGAGTCACTGCCACTTCCACCAGCGACAACAGCGTACCAAACGACGTATAGCGAGGAACTACTGGACGGCCAATACGTTGAAGACACTGAAGGGACGATTAGCTGCATAGGATTAGCTGTACCTTTGATAATTGTAAATGGAGCTCTACAACTCCCGAAAGGTTCAATCGTCTTTATTTGTAAAGCATCTCAGTGGACATTTGTTTCTGCTGGTGATACACACGTGGCCGAAGGCATTGGATGTAATTGATTGCTGCTTTCCGTGCGCTTCCGATGTTGTTCCTGAAGATTGCCAGTGTGATTGTGAACCTGCATCTAATGAATTATGGATCCTTTTGCATAAGGCTGGGTTTGTAGCACTAGCACATAACACTGGCAAGCGGAAACGCTCAACCAGCTGGGCCAGGTGCCTCCCTTTGGGGAGTGGGTGAAAGCCCCACCGCTTTGCAAAAAAATGTGCATGGCAGTAACCAATAGTGGCTGGTCGTGGCCTAGAGCCCGCGCCCTTTGGAAGCTGTCGTGTACCTGCTGCCAAGCTGGCTGCACAATTTCACCCGCTTGGGTGATGTTGTGTAGTCAGTGTACAACTGACGGCAGCAGGGCACTGGCAAGCGGAAACGCTCAACCAGCTGGGCCAGGTGCCTCCCTTTGGGGATTGGGTGAAAGCCCCACCGCTTTGCAAAAAAATTGTACTCTGACGCGTTGCCATTCATTCATTCACTCATTCACCAAAGCCCATTTGTGAATATCTCTCCCTGTGGGTGTGACAGGGGCTCTCCCTAACTGCCTTCTGAAGGAATCTGAAAGGGTTCTGCCTGCTGCCACCACTGCAACCATTCGTCAAGCTGTTGCTGCGAGCGATGAACACAGCGATCACATCACAACTTTAGCTAACAGCACTACTTTAGCGTCGCGACGATTTAGACAGTTTTTTATTTAAAAACTTTTAAAAAAGTTAAAAAGTTAAAAAAAAAGCTTTTAAAAAAGTTTCTTTTTATTATTTTGCCCAAGCCTGCTAGTGGCCCGGGTGCACTATTGGAGTATGACGATAGTTGCGCGTCTGCGCTGCTCCTTACTTGTAGCTCGCCTAGTTCACTTTAATGTTTCTTCGCATGGCGGTAGTGCGCACCGACTCGATGGTATAGATACGTATAATACGTAAACTTGGCATGGCTACGCAGTCAATAATCAGGGTGTACGCGTCAGCGTACAACCCTAATACCTATGTGACGACTTCTCAATGCGGCTTTTTGAATTTTTGATCGCCTATAACTTTTGATTGCCTGAACGGATTTCGGCGCGTTATGGCTCAAATGAACCGCCTTCTTCTGGGGCATCGAACGCGCCGTAACGCGTTTCCTTGTTTTGCTGCAAGGGGGCGGTACCTCCAAAAATGTTGTGAAATTGCGGGTTTTTTTTCTCTTGTTCTCTGCCACTTTTTTGGACCGCCGCTCCCGAACGCCGCGAGCGATTGGACTGAAACTTGGCATGAATACGCAGTCTATGATGGCAATTTCTACCTCAAGGCATTTGCTCCTAGTTGCTTCCAATCTTGAGTTATGGCCGATTTTGCCCGATTTTTTGGACAGCCGTTTTTTCAGCCAAAATTTTGTTCGCTATAGGCGCCTCAACCGCTCATCCCAGAGATTCGCTATAATGGTGAAAGTTGATCCCCCACACATGTAGTATTTCCCGGTGAGCAAATTTTGCAGCTCCGACGTCCATGTCGCCATAGCCGATTTTTTTTTATAGTTCCGACAAGAGTAAAACTCCAAAAAACGCCCAGTAAACCCCCAATTTTTCTTCGATTTTCGTGAACAATAGGTCAAGGGGAGTCCTCGGTAAGTCAATGTTTTGAAATTCCATCACTGGTTAATGAGATATGAGCTCCTGAACCTTCAAAAAATGATTTTTTTTTAAATATTTTTTTTAATAATTTTTTTGTTAAAGTAATTGGGATGAAACTTTGCAAGCATACGCTGTATACAATCAGAAATTAATCCCCCAAATGGATTCTTCCTAAATACCAACAATCTTGAGATCTGGGACACTTAGTAATGTTGGGTCTTGGACAACCAATCGAGAGGTCGCGGGTTCGACTCCCGCTGGCGTCTCTGCCATCTCCTGAAAATCAATCAATACTGCGTTGCCCCAGTGTCCTTTCCTGCTCCACCCATGTTGTTCCCACGACTCACCCTACATTTTTTTCAGTTTTTTCGTTTTTTTTTTTCGGATGTTAAAATATTTTTTGGCTGACTTTATCAAAGCAGTGAACATCGAGTGCTTTTGGGATGTGCACTCTCATGGGCAACCTCACAAGGCGCACATGCATGCACGCACGCACGCACGCCCGCACGCACGCACGCACGCACGCACGCACGCACGCACGCACGCACGCACGCACGCACGCACGCACTCTCGCACGCACACACCCACGCACGCATGCACGCCCGCACTCCCGCATGCACGCACTCTCACACGCACGCACGCATGTACGCACGCACGCACGCACGCACGCACGCACGCACCAACGCACGAACGTACGCATGCACACACTGACGCACGTCCGCACTCTCGCACTCACACACTGACGCATGCACGCACGCCCGCCCGACGGCACTCTCGCATGCACGCACTCTCGCACGAACGCACCGACGCACGACCGCACTCTCGCACGCACGCACGCACGCACGCACGCACGCACGCACGCACGCACGCACGCACGCACGCACGCACGCACCCAACCACGCACGCACGCACGCACGCACTCTCGCATGCACGCACGCTCGCACGCACACACCGACGCACGCACGCACGCCCGCACGCACGCCCTTCAAATCTGCTTACCCCCAGAATGGTCTTCGACGTCCCACCCCCCCCCCCCCCCCATACCTGTAACCGGGTCTGGAAGAGTGGGGGGGTGAGGGGTACGGCACTTTTTGGGGGAGGGGGTGGCTGGAGCACAAAGTGGGGGGGTATCCGGCCATTTTTGAGTTACACTGGTACTTTTTGGTCAAAAATGGGTATAAATAAGCTCTAAACACTGTTATTTAGCTGTTTTATGGTCATATAACACTGAAAAGCACTGAAATACACCAACATTTACTCACTTTTATCGTTTTAGACTGAGTGAAAATCCCTTGGGAAAATTCTGGGGGGGGGGTTGGGGGGGGGGGAGTTGGAAAAATAGTGCGGGGCCCCCACCCCCCCCCCCAGTTACAGGTATGCACCCCCCCCCACTTAAAACACCTGTATGTATGCTATTGCGGTAGGGAAACTCACTGCCCCTTGTTGGCACCTGAAATCCATGCACGCGTGGGTGCATAGGTATTTGGTTCATATCAATACGAAAAAACACTGTATTATGGAAAAATTTGCAGGCAGCTGCAAAAAAGGGGAATACCTATGTGACTTCTGTAGACAGAAGTTGATCTTGAAAAGAAAAATGATATTCGCGCATTGCTGAAGTCCACTTTGAAAAAAGATTGTATAAGAGCATTGCAGTGGAGTCCACTTCGAAAAACGATTGTATAACAGCGTTGCAGTTGACGTGGAGTCCACTTTGAAAAACGATTGTATAAGAGCATACAATGGTATGAACAATCAATTTGCTTGTCACATATTCGGCGTTTTAACCCCTTAAGCTCCGGTACCCGCCGTACGGCGGGGGGACAAAAAAAGTGTCCCGCTCATCGGCCGGGAAAATCAGGATCTTGATCCCCCGCGGCATCAAGATCGTACAGGGTACAAAACGTTTTTTTTGCCGTAATCTTGGTCAATTGAGGTACACGCCATCTATGAGCTTGATGTTTTTAAAAAATTTTGGTCCCTGTACGATCTTGATGCCCGGGGGGATCAAGATCCATGGTGTACCAAAATCGTTGTTAAGACTCGCTTTTTGTAAAAACCAACCAGAGGGTGGCACAATCCCCGAATTTTTTTTTGATTTTTTTGAAAAAAATGTTTCTAGACCGGAATTGGATGGGGAGTCCGATGATCAACTCGAAATTTCGATTTTTACACCGCAACTTTTTTTATGGGCAAAAAACGTTTTTTTGACTCAAAATTTTTGGTACTTCTGTTTTTGGCCTGTAACTTGCGATTTAGAGCTCGAAACTAAAATTTGAAGGCAGATTCGGAATCCTCGTGAAATTGCGCGTCTTTTTGGTGCCAAAATGGCGCGGGTCAAATTTACGCACAAATACGAAAACACGCATTGAAAATCTGGTTGGATCACAAATTCGAGGTTTTTCGCTTGCGGTTTCTGCAAAACCGGTTTGCGCACCACGAAACCCACTTCAGATGAAAGCCCGTTTCATTCTGCGTCGAATGAGCTATGAACGGTCAAATTTCGGGCACACGTCTAGATCGAAAATTGCACTTGAAGTTGTCGACTGAGCGACGAAAGTCGACTCGCTGGGAATCAAGTGTTGGGTATAGTTCTTTTTGGGCTCATCCCAGACTAAAGTCTTGCGTGGTCGCATACAGGCACGAAACGACTGCGAATTCCCCGATTTGACTATACCCCAAAATATGGTCTGGATTGGCGTACTGTAACGAAAGTGTCACATTGTGCATATTTCTCCACCTTGCCCTAGCAGCTTGTTTCGCATGCCGTTTCTGCAAAACCGGTTTGCGCACCACAAAACCCAGTTCAGATGAAAGCCTGTTTCATTCTGCGACGAATGTGCCATAAACAGTCAAAATTCGGGCACACGTCTAGATCGAAAATTGCACTTGAAGTTGTCGACTGAGCCTATTTAGATTTATTTAGAGCCTATTTAGAGCCTATTTTGTTTTAGTACACCGAGTATTTACCAAGTACCAGTATAATTCAAAAAAATGGGTGGCTACCCTCCCACTTTTTGGCCCATTAGCACCCCCCCCCCCACCCCAGGGCTTTTCACGAAGGAGCACTTTTGGTCAAAAAAAGGTCAACCTGCAGTCTAAATTGCATTTTTAGCTGTTGTATGAGCATACCGTAACCTATGATAAGCGCCCCGCTTAGAGGCCATCCGTAGTTAGTTATAGGCGCTCACCCTATGGCAAGTGCCTCCTTCCCATCATAATTACCACCCCCCTAGAGCTGCAAACCGACATCGGTATATACCGAAATTTCGGTATATACCGAACAAAATGGTCGGTTTCGGTATATACCGATAACGAAAATACCACAATTTCTAAATTTCGGTATATACCGAAACCGAAAATACCGACGCAAATTTTTCGGTATTCGGTATTCGGTATTTTTGTGATTTTCGGCGTGACAAGGCGCCATTCCAGTGGTTCATGGCGACACATACCAACCATTCTTAATTTTGGTATATACCGATACCGACAATACCGAACATTTGGTCGGTTTGCAGCTCTACCCCCCCCCCCTCACAAATTGCACCACACCGTGTAGTCTGAGGTGATCCCACGCAGAACTATAGACACTTCTAGATTCCCAGCAAGTCGACTTTTGTCGCTCAGTCGACAACTTCAAGTGCAATTTTCGATCTAGACGTGTGCCCGAATTTTGACTGTTTATGGCTCATTGGATGCAGAATGAAACGGGCTTTCATCTTAACAGCGTTTTGTGGTGCGTAAACCGGTTTTGCAGAATCGGCATGCAAAACAAGCTGCTAGGGCAAGGTGCAAAAATATGCACAATGTGACACTTTCATTACAGTACGCCAATTTAGACCATGTTTTGGGGTATTGTCAAACACGGGAATTTGTGGACGTTTCGTGCCCGTATGCGACCACGCAAGACTTTAGTCTGGGATGAGCCCAAAAAGAACTATACCCAACACTTGATTCCCAGCGAGTCGACTTTCGTCGCTCAGTCGACAACTTCAAGTGCAATTTTCGATCTAGACGTGTGCCCGAAATTTGACCGTTCATAGCTCATTCGACGCAGAATGAAATGGGCTTTCATCTGAACTGGGTTTCGTGGTGCGCAAACCGATTTTGCAACAATGGCAGGCGAAGCAAGCTGTAATGGCGATGGGGGAAACCTGCACAGTGTAACGCTTGCGCTACAGTATGCCAATCCAGGCCATATTTTGGGGTGTAGTCAAATCGGGGAATTCGCAGTCGTTTCGTGCCTGTATGCGACCACGCAAGACTTTAGTCTGGGATGAGCCCAAAAAGAACTATACCCAACACTTGATTCCCAGCGAGTCGACTTTCGTCGCTCAGTCGACAACTTCAAGTGCAATTTTCGATCTAGACGTGTGCCCGAAATTTGACCGTTCATAGCTCATTCGACGCAGAATGAAATGGGCTTTCATCTGAACTGGGTTTCGTGGTGCGCAAACCGATTTTGCAACAATGGCAGGCGAAGCAAGCTGTAATGGCGATGGGGGAAACCTGCACAGTGTAACGCTTGCGCTACAGTATGCCAATCCAGGCCATATTTTGGGGTGTAGTCAAATCGGGGAATTCGCAGTCGTTTCGTGCCTGTATGCGACCACGCAAGACTTTAGTCTGGGATGAGCCCAAAAAGAACTATACCCAACACTTGATTCCCAGCGAGTCGACTTTCGTCGCTCAGTCGACAACTTCAAGTGCAATTTTCGATCTAGACGTGTGCCCGAAATTTGACCGTTCATAGCTCATTCGACGCAGAATGAAACGGGCTTTCATCTGAAGTGGGTTTCGTGGTGCGCAAACCGGTTTTGCAGAAACCGCAAGCGAAAAACCTCGAATTTGTGATCCAACCAGATTTTCAACGCGTGTTTTCGTATTTGTGCGTAAATTTGACCCGCGCCATTTTGGCAGCAAAAAGACGCGCAATTTCACGAGGATTCCGAATCTGCCTTCAAATTTTAGTTTCGAGCTCTAAATCGCAAGTTATGGGCCAAAAACAGAAGTACCAAAAATTTTGAGTCAAAAAAACGTTTTTTGTCCATAAAAAAAGTTACGGTGTGAAAATCGAAATTTCGAGTTGATCATCGGACTCCCCATCCAATTCCGGTCTAGAAACATTTTTTTCAAAAAAATCAAAAAAAAAATTCGGGGATTGTGCCACCCTCTGGTTGGACTAGGTTGGTTTTTACAAAAAGCGAGTCTTAATCTAGATGTGCATGGTGCTGACCAACACCGAGACAAATAAACAAAATGTACATGTATTTCTGTGCAGGTGCCAATCATTAACATTATGTGGCTGACCTAGATTATACGGCTGACATGTGTGGCTGTGGTGTGGCACATTGTCAAAGATGAAAGACAACAAGCATTCGATCATTGAACGCAATGACAGCAGTGCAAGCAAGCGCATTGAAAGCTGCATGAACGAGCAGTTCAGAAATCGAAAGACGAAGCCATCACGCGATCTTGGTCTGTCACAATCAGTACTGCTGAATTTTCCTGCTGATTCGTGATTTGTTTGACGCCCCCGTCTTGTACAGATAGTTTTCGAAAGTGTGAAAACGACCAAAGCAGCCGCGGTCACAGAGGAAGACATGACATTTGCAGCAGAAATAGATGGTTTCCACACGCTGGGCGTGGCCAACACACTCTCGCTTGCGACCCAAATACCGCCTCGGAAAGTGTCCCAAACCATCCAACCTAATTTTTTTCACGTGCCCCACTGATAGTGGTTTGGGAGACACGTCAGTGGGATTAAACTGGTCCAAGTCGTCATCTCCATCTGAGTCCGATTCTTCGGCCGAATCTTGGTCTTGTTGTATCATGTGCAAAGCGAACTGTTTCAGCGCAGCAGACAGCTGCTGCTTTGCATCAGATTGTCGGACCTTCTGCTGGTTGAAGTCGTTGTGAAGGACGACACTGTTCGAAACGACCCAGTCCAAGCCTTGCAAGAAGACACCGGAGACGTACCATCTGCGGCTGCGGTGGTGGTGCTTCGTCAAGGCGCCATGCTGGTCACTGAATAATGTTATCAGTATGATCAAGATCAGGCAATGATGATGACAATCAATGCATCAGAACGTACTGGATGTCGACACCACCCATGTTCTCCGTGTAGTCTTTTGCACAATGAGGCTGCGTGATTGTAACTGTGTAAGCTCGCCCCTTGTTGTCTTTTCCCTTTCTCAAACAGTAAGTTGGTTCCTCAGTTGACTCAGTGATGGACGTCAAGAAAGTAACCAACGTATTGTCCATCCAGCTCAAGGCCATGGTTTCTCCTAAAAGTAACGTTTTGTGTCTGCCATGATCTAGATTAAGCAGTGTGGTGAACGAATGGACGGATCAACGAATGGACGGATGGACAGACATATCAATGCTTATTGGTGGGGGAGGATCTTGATTGCCAGCGTCAGCAACGTCGAACTGTGCCTGCTGCATTATGGTCACTCTAACACCGCTCTGTCCCGCAAAATCGCCAATCGGTTCTTGAAAACCAACGGCCATGCTGACACTCTGAAATCAAGATCAACAAGACAGCAAATTGTGCCATCGAGCCAATGATCATGTAACAACCGTTGAGGCCAGATTGCTGGTTTGGATGTCGGGGAAGCACTGCAGCACCCTGGAGGCGTCAGCGAGCAGCTCGCTGCTAACACTTGTGGTGGACAGAGCTGAGTGACGCGAGTCTTAAATTGTGAACACATGCACACATGCATCTAGATCGTAACCCTCCCCCCTCCCATAGAACATACCCTCCTCTTGGGTGGTAAGCGGGGCCGAAGGAGGAACCAGAGGAGGCGCCTGGGCGCCCTCAAACTCGGCAAGCCGATCCAACACAGAGCCGGGAGGAGGTACAGCCAGAGCCGTCAAATTGTGCATTTCCCTTGGCTCCAATAAGCCGGTCGCCGATGGAGCTTGAAACATTCCGTGCACTTCCGGCACCCCGTCTGGCCAAAGCGCACTGTCGTCGGTGGGCTGAGTGGGCTTAACGGGCTGGGCGGGCTGAGCCCATTGAAAACCCGAAAAGTCCGTTGGGCCTCGATGCACAACAGTGGGTACCCCTGGCTTTTGGCGCAGCAAAGCGGCCTCCCCGGTGGGGGCCACCATTGCCACTTGTTCGACTGATCTAGGTCCTGCGTCGACTTCGGCCCCCAGCTGGTCTACAATGCAGCAGTCGTTGCTATCCCGCTCCCGCTGTTGTCGAGCAGCGGCGTGAGCATCAGCAGTTGTTTGCACTGCAAGCTCACGTCGCTCGTCCTCGGCTTTCTGCCACTTCAGCAACTGCTCGTTCTGCGCCTAAAACGGACGTCAGCACACAATTGGCACGACTGCCAATTGCACTACATATATAGGCCACGCATCAACCTCGATCCGAGTGAGCTGTTCCACCATTTTCCCGAGCCTCTCGTCCACAGCGTTGGCGTGCTCTTTGCGCTCGTTCGAGATTGTCTCCAAACTGGTTGAAAACTCTTTTTGCGCCATTGCGGAGCCAGCCGTTTGCGCCTTTGCTGACTGCAGAGAAGACGTTGCCACAGCTGAATGAGCAAATATTCAAGTATGCCATACACACATCAAGATGCCAAATCACGCTGACAAACAGACAACACAGACACACAACACAAATCACTGAGATCTAGGTCCGTGCACACCAAATCCCAGACGCACCTTTCATTCCAGCCATGTGGGCAGTCATGGAGCTCAAGTTCTGCTCAATGTTTCCGATGACGCCACGAACGTCCAGAACCTGCCGGTCATAGTAAGTGCAGAGCGTGCCACTGATGCTGTTGGCCGACTTGACGACCATGTCCGAAAGCAGTGGCTTGCTGCAAAAGAAAACAGGGTACCATGTGCACCTAGGTTAAGGTAGACACAAAGGAGTGCCTACCAAGCCTCCAGTGCGGCAGCAACGTCTCTTCCAGAAGCCTTCTCTTCCTTTGTTTTCTTCTTCAAAGAAGCCTCGTGAGCCGTCGTAACCGCATCCATTGCGGTGGTCGCCATTTTTAAAGCTTGTTTCTCGTTCAGCTCAGGCGCTGTAGACGTCGATGGCGTGCCGACTGCGCTGTCACTTCCAGTGCCAGCAGCACTCGAAGAGAGCTGCAGGGGACCCTTCATTCCACGCCTCACCATGGGACTTGCTGGCAGCGTGCTTAATTAAGCACATGGAAAACATTTATTTGCATTGCTAGCAAATCAAGATCTGCCTTACCCAGCAACACAGACGGTCTTGAACCGATAAAGGTCCCACAGGTTCTTTGTGATGAACGTCTCACTCTGGATCTCATACGCCACCAGTGAGAGGTGCGTGGCATCGACGTACTCGATGTAGACAGTGACAGGACCCCCTGTCGTCAAAATCTGACAAGCATGGCCAGCCAACGAGGATGAAGTGGAAGCCGCCGATTTAGACAGAACTGCCTTCATAATTTTTAGTTTCAGAGGATCGCCATTGGTGACAGACAATGGCGGCTTTTCTGGTTCCTTCAGATTTGGCCGGACCTTGGCCGCCGCGTACCACTAAATGGAACCTCGCATCATCTACATCTAGATCTAGATGTGTGATGTAGATAGATCTGGATCTAGGTGCATTACTGTGTATAGTGCATGTGCTTATCACCATACATACGTACCGTTGCATCCTCAATTCGTCTACCGCCAACATTGTTGAAGTCCATGCGGTAGTACAAATGGCCTGCACCATCAACGAGGGAGCTGTTGATGAGACCGTCCCAAAATTTTCCTTCGTCCAAGCATTGGACCTTGCTCCCCGGGCCCATAATTTCCCTATCCGAGTGTGGGAGCTGCGATTTGTAGAACTGAAATTGAATGTGAAATATGTCCAATGACAACTTGTAATCAAGGTGCAGAGCCAAACCTCGCGTGCCTTGAAAACCATTGTTTTCTTTTGCTCATCAGTCAGATTTTTCAAGTCGGTCGCCGAACGTTTCTTCTCTGCAGCCCGCAGTGCCATGCAGTCGATGTCGGCAAAACAGGCTTCAAAATGCTCCCCAGTCAGCTTGTTAGTGACCATCTGCAGTTAATGCCACCATGGAGTAACCACTGTAACATGTATACACACACAATCTTACTCTCGTCTGCAGCATTGGCGTCTTAGATCCCGAAAGCAGATCGGGAACGATGGTGTCTTGCAGCTGAATCGTCTCAGGGTGGCGCGCCAGCTCACCGGCTTTATACATAGCAAATGGGTCCTAAATGCAATAATGCTTTCAGTGGATCAAGATTATGGCATTCACTCGCACTCAGGTGAAATCAAGATCAACAGGTGATTATAATTTCCTCAACCACATTCTAGAGAATAACTTGCCTCACTGCTTCTACACTGTGGATGGGCAGAGGAGGCAGTGTCACAGGGTACCAAATTAGCCACTCGATCCGTAAGTTCGTTGAGAAAAATGCCAACTTCTTCTCTGACGCTGTCTTTCTTTCCACTCTGAGCAGCTGCGTCTGAAATTGACACAACAAGCTTCAAAATCATGTGCTTCAATGACTTTTACAATAGCAAACCTGTCACAGCTGCTGCCATCCTGCTGCACGCACGCCGAGTTCACATAAAGCCAGCAAAAAATGGAATAAATACTCAAAGAAACCACCAAAAAAGTCCCAAAAACTCGACCTTGAAACACAAAGAACGACGTCACACAGTGTATATGCAAATCCAAACAAACAGTTTTGAGCGTCAGGAGATTTGAGCGTCATGAGCGAGCACTGGGACGCACTGTGGCGCACAATTGCGGCAATGTCACACCAAATTAATCACGGCATGTGAATTCGAGCCTTGCGCACTGTCCACAACCTAGATGTCATCACACCATCTCTTTGTTTTTTGTCAAGTAGTAGTGTTCATAAGATAATCAAGATTGCAGAATTCATCCAACTTGGACGTTACAGATGACGACTGCTGCACGTTTCGTGTATAACTGTGTTCTACTGCGCAGGCCCACTAAACACACAATCACATCACGTTGATCTCATTCTTCTGCCTCTTTGAACCAACAGAACCACGTAGATGCAGACCCACACCTTGATTACGACATTCCTTCTCCATTGTGCTCCTTTTTGAAATCCTGCTCCTTCTGAAATCTTGGTCAATTCTTGGTATTGGTAACTGCATAGAAACACATTTACATTTTGTTTATTTGTCTCGGTGTTGTTCATCATCATGCACATCTAGATTAACAACGATTTTGGTACACCAGGGATCTTGATGCCCCCGGGCATCAAGATCGTACAGGGACCAAAAATTTTTAAAAAGATCAAGCTCGTAAATGGCGTGTACCTCAATTGATCAAGATTACGGCAAAAAAACGTTTTGTACCCTGTACGATCTTGATGCCCCGGCGGATCAAGATCATGGGTTTTACCGGCCGTTTGAGAGTTTGTCCCGCTGTCCCGCTGTGTCCCGGTGCTTAAGGGGTTTGCGTGAGCTATTTTGGCATATTTCATTTCAGACATATTTCATTTCAGACATTTCAGACTAACAGTCATTCTAGCGACATCGCTGTTGCCCAGCGACAGTTCTAGCCCAGCCCAGTTCTAGTGACACACACCACTGCCCTACGCACGTTGCAGGTAGAACTAAAAACCACAAGTGCAACTGGATTCTTGGTGTGGTGTGGTACCTATGTACTCCAATGCTGCTGATTACGGATTTTCGAAGGACCGGAAAATGATAAGTTTTGGTATGGTAATGTAGATTGTGTTTGTAGAACAGCTCCTTATACCTGAAGTGCCTGTTGTGTATACTCTCCATCAATTAACACAACAAATTTATGTTACTGTAATACAAAAATCAGTTATCCCGATTCCAGATTGCACGTATGTTTGCAGAATAGAACAATTAAGGAAGAATTTGCAGGTGGCTGCAAAAAAAAGGTGAATAGGTATGTGACGCTCCTGTGTTGAAGTCCAGTTTTAAAAAGAGCGGTATTAAGGCATGCCCCTCTGATTTCTGGCCACTTCAAAATTGTAGCTGATCAACTTCAGCTTGAACAAACCATGTATACAATCCAAACCAAACGCAGCAACACGTCACATATTTGGCGTTTTTTGTGTTCGCCCACAATGGAAATGTGCAGCGAAAATACCGGCGACTGGAACTGGCTGACATTTTACACAGATTGAATGCGAGAAATAAGCACATGCACACGTATGCATGCTCGCGTGCACGCGCCCATGCACGCACGCACGCACGCAGCACACACGCATGCACGCAGCACACACGCATGAGTAGTAAGTACCCCCTCCTCCGGCAGCAACTACAGGTTACGGTAGCCGGTAGGTTTCATGGTTTGTACAATTTTTTCCTGGTATACGGTAGCCGCTTTCATTTAGGTGAGCCGAGGGGCCTCCCCTTACCTTGGTGAGGTGGGGGAGGGTGCTGTTGGGCGGCCGCCAGCGGCGGCCATCCCAACAGTAACCGCCGCGGCTGCGCTGCGCCAGCAGCCGTCTCGCTGCGCCCGCAGCCGTCTCACTGTTTTTTCTATAACCGTTTTCGCGGGCAAAATTTTGGGGACTACGGTACTTCAAAATACAAAATTTTCCGTGCAAATTGCAGTGTCCTGGTGGTCCCAAGGCATTGCACTGTATGGCGCAGCCATACAGAGGTCGTCGCGCCACTGCTACTCCAGTCTTCTCGGCCGCAGCAGCGTCAGCACCCAATTTTCCGCAAGCTACAGTATGTTCCATTGTCTTGGAGTTGGGCGACAACGTTTAGCCGACTTCCAATCGCGCTTTGTCGCGTTTTCTCGCGAGTTCGTTGTTCAGGGCCGCGCCGAGGCCTTGAGCGCCTGCTTGGACGTGGTCGACGCCGCCGTCAAGGAGTTCGACCAGAGCACGTCGTCACAGTAAGTCTGCGCTTGCGTCGTCAACTCGCCGCGAGTTTCAGAGGTCGAAGAATGGGCCACCGTGTGCTGTAGTTGGTGGCGATCGAATGGCGGTGCTCGGTCGTCCTTTGCGGCTCGAGTGAGTCGGCTCTTCTCGTCTGGACGCCGATCAAGCTGCCAATGAGCTTCTGCATCGCATCCCCATTCGTCGCCAACCGTCTCAGTGAGTGCGTGCATTCGTGTGTGAGTGCTGGCGCTTTTGCTATGCAGAGCCAGTTGTGTCTCAGGTTTTGAAAGGATCGGGCGCTGGTTCGAGTCTCTTCCCCACGTCTGGGCGCCGCTCTAGCTGACAATCCGCTTTTGCGACGCGCCCCCAGTTGTCGGCAACCGTCTCAGTGAGTGTGTCTGTGTGTCAGTGCTGGCACTTTTGCTCGTCTGAGCCATTTATGTTGCAGGTTTCGCGTCGCTCGTCCTTTGGACGTTGGCTCAAGTGAGTCGGCTCTTCTCCCCCGTCAGGAGGCCATTCTATGTGCCGAAGCAGCGTCGCCTCTCTGTCAGAACCATCAGCAAACAACAGTGAGTGCGTATG
>JASAMY010003819.1:0-69407 GCA_030248085.1 Paralinhomoeus sp. GSCO2_6 | reverse complement strand
TCCCACGTCATCTGCCAGAGCGGCGACGGTGCCGGCGAGCGGCGCCTGCGTGCAGATGTACTGCTTGTCGCGCCGGCATCCGCGGACGAGCAGGAGGCGTGTATGTAGTCGTTGTCGCCTTGCTGCAGCTGTACGCGCGAGTCGTCGAGGCAGGCGACGTCGCGGTAGCGGTTCCGCTCGCGGTTCGCCACGCACGCCTCGGCCGTCGCCAGCGCCGGCTGGTAGGCGCGCAGCTCGCGGAACTCGGCCGCCAGGCCCCGCACGCCGCGGCGCAGCGTCTCCTCGTAGAAAGCGCTGCGCGAGCCGCTCCCGCTCCCGCTCCCGCTCGGCCGCGCGTCGACCGCCGCCGCCGCGCCGCGTGCCTGCCCTTGCTCCCTGCCGGCCGGCTTCCTCCTGCTGCGTCGTCGCCGTCGGCTCCGCTTGGCGTCTGCGCCTACGACGCGCGCCGGTTTACCGCGGCGTCACCGCCTCTCCAGGCATCGCAGCCGCTTTCTCTTCTCAGTCCTTTACAAGGATACTTAGCTGGATTGATATATGCAAACTATGGTAACACGTTGACTAAGCCGACCGCCGTTCTACCACTTAGTCTTCATGCGAAAATCAAGGGAATGAAGTCATTGTAAGTTTTTTAATGCCGCTCACCGCGTCAACTCAGGGTGTACGCGTCAGCGTACAACCCTAATATGTGACGATTTTTCAATGCGGGTTTTTGAATATTCGATCGCCGATAACTTTTGATTGCCTGAACGGTATTTCGGCGCGCTATGGCTCAAATGAACCGCCTTCTTCTGGGGCATCAAACGCGCCATAATGCGTTTCCTTGTTTTACGTCAAGGGGGAGATGATACCTCTGAAAATGTTGTGAAAACGCGAGTTTTTTTTTCATGTTCTCTGCCACTTTTTTGGACCCCCGCTCCCGAACGCCACTTGCGATTGGGTTGAAACTTGGCGTGTACTCTCAGCCCATGATGGCAATTTCTACCTAAAAAGGATTTGCGCGTAGGTCCTACCAATCCTGAGTTGCCCGATTTCTTGGGACATAGCCGTTTCTTTTTCGACCAAAATTTTGTGCGCTACAGGCGCCTGAACCGCTCATCACAGAGATTCGCTGATAATGGTGAAAGTTGATCCCCCACACATGTAGTATTTCCCGTCGAGCAAATTTTGCGGCTCCGACGTCCATGTCGCCATAGCCGAATTTTTTTGTATAGTTCCGAGCAAGAGTAAAACTCAAAAAATGCCCAGTAAACCGCCAATTTTTCTTCGATTTTCGTGAACAATAGGTCAAGGGGAGTCCTCGGTAAGTCAATGTTTTGAAATTCCATCACTGGATAATGAGATATGAGCTCCTGAACCTTCAAAAAAATGATTTTTTTAATATTATTTTTTAATAATTGTTTTGTTAAAGTAATCGGGATGAAACTTTGCAAGCATACGCTGTATACAATCAGAAATTAATGCTCCAAATGGATTCTTCCTAAATGCCCACAAGCTTGAGACCTGGAACACTTAGTAAGATTGGGCCTTAGACAACCAATTGAGAGGTCGCGGGTTCGACTCCCGCTGGCGTCTCTGCCATCTCCTGAAAACCAATCAATATTGCGTTACCCCAGGCTCCTTCCTGTCTCACCCACGTTGTTCCCACGACTCACCCTACATTTTTTTCAGTTTTTTTTCGTTTTTCTTTTCAGATGTTAAAATATTTTTTGGTTGACTTTATCAAAGCAGTGAACATCAAGTGCTTTTCGGATGTGCACTCTCATGTGCAACCTCACAAGGCGCGCATGCATGCACGCGCGCACGCACGCACGGGCGCACGCACGCACGCGCGCACGCAGGCACGTCCACACTCTCGCACGCACGCACACACCGACACACACACGCACGCCCGCACTCTCGCATGCACGCGCTCTCGCACGCACGCACGCACGCACGCATGCACGCACGCACGCACGCACGCACGCCACAGTCTATGACCATCTTGGCCGCACAGAGGGCCGCGTAGGACGCGTCCTCAACGAGCATGCTGATGGTGGTGGCGTCCTCGAGGTCAGGCTTGGGGTAACGAGCGCGTCACGCGCCACTCGCTGGTGTTCAGCCCCTGACTCTGTCACTTGAGGAGTTGCAGCACGCCCTTCATGTCCGAGACGTTGCCCAGGAAGGAAGGTGTTTGTAAACAAATTCTACAGTTTTGAACCTGTACACTGTACACATTTTTTATTTAATACGACGTTTCGGATACGACACTCACGCCATAGTCAGGAAGTGCCAATATTTATACATTATCTAGGTACACTTTTTTCCTGATGACACCCTTTCCCTTTCTTCAAAATTGCTTACCCCAGAATGGTCTCAGACGTCGCCCTCCCCCCACTTCAAAAAACCGGTTACATGTGGTACTGCAGTAGCTAAACTCACGCCCCTGGTGGGTGCCCCTTGTTGGCACCCGAAATCAGTGCACGCGTGGTGCGCATTTCGTACATATCAATACGAAAAAACACTGTATTAAGGAAAAATTTGCAGACAGCTGCAAAAAAGGAGAATATGTGACTTCCGTAGACAGAAGTTGAGCTTGAAAAGAAAAAAATGGTATTTGCACATTGCTGAAGTCCACTTTGAAAAAAGATTGTATAAGAGCATTGCAGTGGATTGCACTTTGAAAAACGATTGTATAAAGAGCATACAATGGTATGAACAATCAATTTGCTTGTCACATATTCGACGTTTTTAGCGTGAGCTATTTTGGCATATTTTATTTTGGACAACAGTCAATCTAGGGACATCGCTGTTGCCCAGCTAAAAGTGACACACACCACTGCCCTACGCACGTTGCAGGTAGAACTAAAAACCGTAAGTGCAACAGGATTCTTGGTGTGGTGTGGTATGTATTTCAACGCTGCTGATTACGGATTTTTAAGGGACAGGTAAATGATAAGCTTCAGTACGCTAATGTAGATTGTGGTTGTAGAACAGGTCCTTAAAATTATACCTGAAGTGCCTGTTGTGTATACTCTCCATCCATTAACACAACAAATTTCTGTTACTGTGATACAAAAATCAGTTATCCCGATTCCAGACTGCAGGTATGTTTGCAGAATAGAATAGAATAATTTGTAGGTATCATAATTCGATCTGTATTAGAATCAAAAATATTCTATTCATTGGATCGTCATTTCCAACTTACAAAATATTTCGGTGTCTATGTATGTACGTGCATGCGTGCGTGTGCACGCACGTGTGAGTGCGTGTGTAGGTTGGTATATGCGCTTTTCCTGGTATGCTATAAGTGCCACTGTATTCTGTCATCATGTAGCGAGCCTTCCGCGTCGTCATCATGCAGCATCATTCCAAAATCCTTAATCTCCAGAAAACGGGCCTTCCGTCGGTTCCACCGTTTCAGTGGTTTCCGCGGCTCCGCATTCCTCCGGGTCGGATCGCACGGAAGTACTGGTCGTCACCAGCAGCTGACGAAATCCGTCACTGACGACTCGCCGCAAACCACGAAGTTCCCCAGACACAGCGTCCAATTTGGCAGCCAGCAAGCGACAGGAGTCATGGCCAAGAAAACCTCCATCACCACCGTCAGCTCTGCTGCTCTCGAGCCGATAGTCCCCGAAACACGGGTCTGTTGTACTCCGGCCCGAGACGTCAACAGGCGGCTCGACGGCGGTTTGACCTGTCGCTGACGACGAATTCCTTAGCTGAGACAAACGCGGCTTCTTGACGACGATCTTGGGCCGTCCGAGAGGACGAGTGCCGATGCTGTCGTCCTTTATGTGACGAAGAACTGACACAACACTGACGCGTTGGTCTGACAGGCTCTGAAAATCACACGCACCGGTACAACAAACAGCACAAAAAAGACAGAATAATCGTGCAGTAAAACCGAGATTTCGGCAGCCAATTTTCGAAGCGAAAAAACAGATCTCCCGGACTTGTAGTCAGAGATCAGGCGCTGAACATCAGGTCTTGTCCACACACTTGCCTGATACCTTCCGTGCCGACGATTAGACATACTTTCAAAACCGCAAAAAAAATTCAAACCACCTTTTAAAATCCGCCTACCGTACTGAGCGTTTTATTATTTTTTGGCCGTTTCATTATTCAGCTTTTGCTGTTTCATTATATTTTCAATGTTAAATCGTTTCGTGTGGCAAGTTCATGCATTCTATGACTATTTCTAGCGCATTATCTTCATTTCTGTGCAAATTTCCACAAGTGTTATTAATCCATTAATATTTTTTTGCAGCTGTTTAATTTTTTTCATTTTTTCCGCCAAAGAATAAAGAAACGGCTGTACACAATCGGTTAAACGCGACTCACCGTATAATCTCGAATCTAAATATGGTACTGTATTGTGCAGTTTAACTATCGCGTAGTGAATTTTGCCTTGGTAGCGAAGTTCCCGCTCGCCTAGCTCGGTAAATGTTACGCCGTCTGGTGGTTGGTGGTTGCCGAACGAATTGTGTCTCTCGCTGCTTAGCTTTGTGTGCGGCCTCGCATAATAAGATGGATGGCGTCGTCGCTGTCGACGTTGACAGGTCCGGTAGGTTCAAGTACATTCTCGTACGCCTGACGGACGGCGCCGGTGCCAGCAAAGAGGTCGTCCGCGGCTATGCCGACTGCGAGTGGCACAGTGAGTCAACTGACTTTCCCTCTGAGGCTCGGTTCGCGCCACGTCTCCTCCGAATCTGTTCAGACGACATATTCGATCGCCTGACGGCTTCTCTTCCTGGAGGCGTCAAGGCCGAGTGTCTGGGCGGCGGCAAACTGGAACACGGCCCGACCGACGGCAGGGCCGTTCGCCTCTTTGGAAATTCGACGGTTCGTCCGCTGGCTAGTCGCCGACCGGCACTGCAGTGGGGTGTCGATTCTGACTCCGCCTCTGACTTGCTCGCTTGCTTGCAGGCGTACGGCGCTGCAGATCACGCGCGGGCTGCGGAGTTGCTCCAGGCAGCGTTCCCCGATGCTCAGGTTACGGCGGAGAGCTGAGCCGCTCACGGGGCGGTCAAGCAGCGACGCACGCAGCCGTGACCGCTCGCTACGTCTTGTGTGCCGTGCTAGGTGGCGTCCGTGAGGCTCCTCGTGTTGTTTCGCTGCTGCTGTGACCGAAGATGTGGTGACTGACTTCGTGAATAGAAGTGTGTCTCATGCGTCAGTGGAACTCTCTACGCGCGTTGGGTGTACTTTTCGCATTTGCGCTGTCTACGACTGACTGGCTCAACCGTTGCAACTTCGAAAGGATGCGCTTGTGCGCGCTTTGTCGACGCGCGTACGTCCGCCGTACGGGACCGACGTCGCGCGCCGCCGTCGACCCGGCGCTGTCGGAGGCGTTGGCGGGCAAGACTCGCGCCCAGCTCGGCCGCTTCCACGTCCGCGTCGTGCGCGCGCCGCCCAACCTCGAAGCGAACCTCCTCGCGGCCGCCGCCGACAGAGGTGCTGGACGCATTCGACGTCTTCGGCACGCGACGCCTTCGACACGCGGAGATGACGCTTCAGGATTTGAGCTACGCACGCTGGGTCGTAGTCCCGCCGGCTTTCTGATGCGCTCTCTCAAGGGCCGCCACTTGCCGCCCGAGCGCTCCCAGGTGCTGGCCAAGGCTCGCGAGATCGAGCGGGAAATTGTCGCGCAAGACGGCCTCGACAACGCCGCCGGAGGGGTCGAGTCCGTCGTCGACGTGACTGAGAGCGAAAGCGCCTCCTTCGACGCCGAGCAACTCGACAGGAGGAAGCGAATTGAAAGGAAGGCGAGTGGTCTTGTTGTGGGCCGCGTTGAATCCGGTCGAGGTGGACGTATGAGCAGGTCCGACGGCTGTTCTACCACTGGGAGTCGCTGCGCTTCGACACCGCCAAGGAGTGTCTGACGTACGCGCAGCTCCGATTCATGCCCAACTACGCGGCGCTGGTGCGCGTCCTATCCGAGCTGGCCGGTCGCGACCCTAAATTGAAGCCCGTCTCCGTGCTCGACGTCGGCAGCGGCGTCGGCTCGGCGCACTTCGCCTGCGAGCGGGTCTGGCCCCAAGTCGTCGCCGAGTACCGCCTCGTCGACGAGTCGAAGCAGATGCACGAGCTCGCCGCCGACCTCATCATGGTGACGCTGCTTTTCCTTCCTTCCTTCCTTCCTTCCTTCCACCTGAGGTCGGTAGCCGACATCGCGCGTCACTCAGGGCGGCCGGTCCGAGGACCCTTCGGCGCGAGGCGTCTTCTTTCGTCGGCAGCTGGCGCGCGTGCCGGAGCGCCGGTTCGACCTGGTCGTCTGCTCGAACACGCTCATGGAGCTGCCCAGCTACGAGGCACGCATGGACCTCGTCGAGCGCCTCTGGAGCCACACCGACAAGTCCCCCCCCCCTCCCCATGGAGGGCGTCGACTCGGACATCAGATATTGATTCAGATATCTCGTCATCACAGAAGGAGGCGTCGCGGCCAACGACAGCTACCGAGCGGTCATGGAGGCTCGCGACTTCGTCATCAAAGGTGGCTCGCGTCTGGACAAGAGAGCCGCTTACGCGCTTTTCCAAGAGAAACGGCTCGACCCGCAGCTGCTCAAGACCGTCTACGCTAGCGAGGGACTCACCGAGCAGCAGAAGTACGCCGCGATTAGAACCCAGGCAAGAGCACTTCGCGTTCTTTTTCTGGAGACGGACCCGTCTGTCTATTAATGCCTAGGTGCCGGCAGAAGTGGAGCTGCCGACGCTGCTGCCGACGGGGCACGTGTTCGCGCCCTGTCCCCACAGCATGCCGTGCCCTCTGAGGGCGCTCAAGGCGGCGAACCGGCCCACCGACCTCCGCTACTACTGCAATCTGCGCGTACGCTACGACGTCCTCAAGCACGGTGCGCTTCGCTTGGAGGGCGGTGGAGGGGGAGTTTAAAGCACGCACACGTACTCCATCTGTCGTCCCAGTGAGGAACACGTGCAAGGTGGGCGGCGTTCTCAAGGAGGACCAGCTGGGACACGAGTTCTTCTCGCACGTCGTCCTCAGGAAGGGCGAGCAGGACGCGAAGCGAGAGCCCCACTGGCCCAGAGTGATCAGCGACGTCGCTCCGCGCCGTCACCACGTCGTCTGCCGCCTCTGCACGCCCGCCGGTCCCGCGGCCGGCAGTCTCGTCGTCACGAAGGCCAGACACGGCGCCACGCTCTACAGGTGCCCCTGCCCCCTATCGCCAGCTACACCGTTCTTCGGCACCAGAAGCTGGGCTTGACGGCAGGAAGACGCATCGCTTCAGACTGGCCCGCCAGGCGAAGTGGGGCGACCTGCTGCCGGCGCACGTGGGGCCGAGAGAGCTGTCGGTGGGAGACGAGGACGTGTTCCTGCAGATGCGCCTCGAGGGCGGCGACGACGAGCACATCTGGGACATGGCTGAAGAAGAAGAAGAGGCCGACGCCGCCCCATCACTGTGATCGTGTGTGAAAGTTGCGCGGCGCGGCGCGACGAAACACGGCGAGAGATTGGGTTGAGGTAGAGCGGTGGGCTGTCTACGTTGTTACAAGACCCGGGGACGTGTGGAGAGCGCTAAAGGAGCACTTCGAGCCGGAAGAGTTGCGTCATCAGGCGACCAATGAAGACGGTATTTGAAACGGCAGCTCGCAGACAGACCGCCGAAATGGCCGACTGCAAACCATCTGAAAAGCTCGACGTCGAAAAAGAAAAAATCTGCAGCTCCGCGACAGCTCCCACCAAGTGAAAGCTCGTCTGTCTGCTGCAGCCAGACACGCAACAGGCGGAGCGCGGATTCCAGTGTTTTGTTTTGACTCGGTCGGTACACAGTGCGACACGTAAGAAACCGTCGCCGGCGGCGCACGCAAGTCCGATACGCCCGCGACTCGAACCAAGGAATACGAACCAATCAATGATCACTTTCTCTTCTTGTTCGGAACCTTCTTTGGTGAGGGCGCGCCCTTGCGCTTGCGCTCGCGGTCGTCTTCGAGGTGGCGCGCCGGCGCACCGCCTCCGCCCATCTCTGCGTCCTTCTCGCGGTCCGCTGAACGCGACCGACACGACTCGCTGATGGCGGTCACTGACGCCGACCGCCACGGACCGCGTTTCGCCTCCGCCTCGAGGTCGTCCCAGTCCTTGCCGCTCTCGTCGCCGCTGTCCTCCTCGGCCGAGCCTGGAACGCCGTCGACAGGGCGTCGGCGGGAGGCATGGGCATGTGGCGACAGCTCGCCTGACTCGGACGTCGCCTCTGGCGAGTCTTCGTCCTCCTCCGACGACTCCTCCCCCTCCGCCTCGTCGCTCTCGTCCGTGGGCGCGTACGCGCCGTCGCCCTCCTCACTGTCGCCGCTCTCAGAGCCCTGCTCGCCCTGCGACCGGCCGCGTTGCACTCGCCACCTACGCGTCAGCCGGCGCATCGAAAGAAGGGAACCTCGCTGTCGGCGTCGAGGAAGTTCCAGCCGCCATCCTGGAAGAAGCCTTCGGGGTCGTCGACGACCGTCTTCATGATCTTGGGCCAGTTCAGACTCTGCAGTCCCTCCGTGTAGCGAATGTCGTAGGAGCTGCAAGCGAGAGCCTCGGCGCGTGCCCAAGTGCCGCTGCGCACGCGGCTGTCTACGGCCACCGACTCGAGCCACTCCTTGAGCTGGTCGAGACTGTCCATGGGCACCTGCTGGATCATCTGCGTCTTGCGCTGGTAGTCCTTGAAGACGAAGACCATGTCGAAGTTCTTGAGCTGGCGCGAGATGCGCTCGAAGTGCACGAACTCCACTTCGTCCATCGACACCACCAGCGGAGGCTAGAAGCCCTCGCGCCGCTCGCGTCTGCCCGCTCTAGACGCTCTGGTCGGTCGGCGCTGGCGCGCGCGCGCACCCATTCCGAGAGGTTGACGAGCGCGTTCGTGGTCGGTTGTAGGAGGACGGAGCTGCGGAAGGGGACGCCGTAGAAGCCGAGCTTCCGGAAGGGCGTGTCGAAGTCGACCTCGTCGTTCGTCGCCTTCTCCACCTTCTCGCAGAACGCCCGGAACGCCTGGTTGAGTTTGCCGCGCAGGCCGCGCCCCGCCCACACCGCCCGCGCGTTCATCTCGGGGGCGCCCGGGCGAGGGGGGGGCGAGGCACAGAGGACGCGCCTGCTCGGCGTAGAGGTCGTCGCGATCCTGCATGTGGTGGTACTTGTTGAGGTCGGTGGTGATCTCGCCCACTTCCGTGTACAACTGGATGTCGCGGTGCTTCTTCTTGTTGAAGAGCACGTCGTTCTGCGGGAAGACCAATGTGAGAGTTGAACAAGGAACAAGGAAGGGGGGGGGGGGGGCGGGGGCTAAGGACCTTGAGGTGGAAGTGACTGAGAATGATCATCTCGCTGTCGCACGGCTGGAAGAAGGCGTGCTTGATGTTGTTGTAGAGGATGTCGACCTTGACGCCGTTCAGCGACGTGTACCGGAACGCTGCAATCAATTCGAACGTGACGAAGCCACAGGACATGGCCCAGAGGGGGAGGGGGGGCGTACCGTTGTGATGGGCCTCCAGCGTGCCGCTGATTCGCTTGGAGACAATAGTCTGCGGCCTAATGTACAGGTCCTTGAGCCGGGGGTTGCCCTTGTTCTGACTGAGCTGGATCGCATCCTGCCTGACTAGGCCCTGCAGCGAGGAGAAAGCCGTCAAAGATGTGAAGCAAGACGTTTTTTTGGGATGGAGCACCTCCTTCTCCTTGGCCTCCGCCTCGACCGCCTTGTACTTCTTCTGGAGCTCCTTGATCAGCCGCAGCGCCGTCAGCAGGTTGGCGCTAGGCGGCTGCAGCTCTCCGGGCTCCTTCAGATTGCTGCTACGGTAGTTGCTGAAGGCGCCGGCGGACAAGGTGCCCCTCGAGGGGGGGGGGGAGTAGGGGGGGGGATACGATGGCTTCTTACAGCTCCTTGATGTAGGTGGCGTTGGGCTGTGGGAAGGTCTGGGCGTCCTTGCTGACGATCGAGCCGCCCGGGTGAGCGAAGTTGACGCGCAAGTAGGTAAAGTCGCCCTCCACGGACGAGACGATCGATTTGATCATGGAGATGTGGAAGGGCGCCGGCACGCCGAACACCGGGAACAGCACCGTCTCGTGCTTCTTGTCTACAAGAGAGGGGGAAGGGGAGGGGCGGCGGTGGTAACCTCGTTGAGACATAACGGCGAATCATAACGCACCGACGTAGATCTGCAGCGTCTGCGTCTCCTCGTTGTTGGGAATGGAGAGCGTCGACTTGTAGGAGACGTTCGACTTCTTCACCCTGCAGCAGCAGCAGCAGCAGCAGCAGCAGTGCCGGGAACGAGGCATTCGGGCGGTGCGGTGCACGGGCGAACCTGGACTCGGTCGACTGCGACTGCGCCATGGCCATGCGTTCCTGGGCCGTCTCGTTCAGTTTGCGCGCCAACTCCTTCTGGTGCTCGCGACGCTTCTCCTCGTTCGTCTGCTTGTTCTGCGAGGACGGTCGGCAGAACACGCGCCGTCTTCGGTCGGCAGGCAGGCAGGCAGGCGACGTCGACAACGACACCACTCACCCTTGTCTGCTGCTGGAGCACCACGGAGCGCTTGCCCCTGCCCAGTAGCTCGTCGGCGATATTCTCCTTGTTGTCGTCGTCGGGCCGCTTCTTCGAGGGACTCGCTTCCGGCTCGTCCGCCTGTTCGTCGGCGTCGAAAATGGTGGCCAGCTCGTCGAGCGCGACCTCCCTCCGGCCCGCACCTCGAAGCGGATGGCGACGCTCTTGACGCGCGCTTTCGCGTCGGCCGTGAGCACTTCGGTCGTGTCGGCGCCCACGAGAACGGTGTCGCTGACGAGCAGCGCCAGCGACTTCTCCTTCTCGGTCTCGGACGTCGGATTGTCGACCTTCTCGAAGCCCACGTGCAACACGAACGCCATGCCTTCGGTTGACGGTGAAGACGTCAAGATACGCACTGCCGCGATCGATCACCGCAAACACTACACCTGTTTCCACCTTCTCCTGATTGTTGGGACCGATAAGGAAGGCGCCCTCGCGAAATTCGATGCCCGTAGCGAAGCTGAAGAAAGTGAGTACGCTTGCGTGGCGCGCTCGTCCGTCGACACGCACACGCGGAAACGCCGACCCGAAAGTCTTGGGCATGACGGCGGAGAGGGCCTTGTCTTTGGTGTCGACGAGCTCGAAGCCGGCCTTGTAGGCCTGGGCGAGCGTGCGTCCGGGCCGGAGGGCGTCGACGACCGCCTGCTCAGCCGCCAGCAGCAGCTCGTAGGCGGCCTCGACACCCGCCGACGGCTGCACCATCAGCGTGCGACTCAGATTCGAGCAGTAGAACTTGTAGCGCGCGCCGAACGAGACGAGAATCGCGCCCGAGTGCGACATGTGCTTGTCGTCACTGGAATTGACGCCAGTAGGCGACGTGGTGACTGACGAGCGCGACCGCTTGCGTGCGCGTGCCTAGTGCAGCTGAACTTGAGCTTGTAGTTGCCGCCCGACTGGAAGATGGCCGAGTAGCAGGTCTCGAGCTGGTCGAGCTCGAAGTGGCCAGCGCCCACCACCTGCTTGCTCGTCACGGCTTTTTCCGCGCCTTCAGACAGCGCCTCGTGCCGCACTCGCTGCCAGCACGCCATTTCATTTCATAACCGGGGAACCCCCACAGGCGCCACCACAAGAATAGAGAGTTAGAGACACACACGCACAGACCCACACACACCTTCTCCTGGTCGACGACGGAGACGAGCTCGCGCTTGATGTGCTTGTTCCAGACGAGACAGGACGCCTTCGACGCCTCCTTGATCAGCGCTATCTCGGACTCGTCCTTGGGCGCCAGGAGACGCGCGAACGCCACCGTGACGTCCACCTGAGTACTCCGAGCATCCGTGTGACGTCACGTAGTCGACGCGAAGAAAGCGAAACGACCGTTTCCAGGCCGGCCCCACTCAGCGCCTTGTTCCAGGCATCGGCAAAATCGCCCTTAGTCTTTTCCTTCGCAAACACGCCCACGGTTTTGCCGGCACCGCTCGACGTGGCCGCCTCGAGAACTTTGGCGAAATTCGCGGCGTCTTTGTCCGACTGAATGGGGCGCCGCGGCCCGCGTTACGACAGTGCCATGGAGGATCAGGGAGAGCTCAGATCAGACCTTGTTCCTTTCGAGGAGTACCACCGAGGGCGCGTCGCCGCCCGCCTCTCCTTGGATGCTCTTGAGAAACTGGACTTTCTTCTTGCTGCCCAGGAAGTAGACAAAGTTCTTGCCCAGCGCCATGAGCACGTCGGCCATCTCGTAGCCGAGCAGCCATAGCTGCAAGAAACAGCTCCGTCGCAGAGAATGTCGTGCGCGGCCGGCGCCACCGACTTGCAGCGTCAGCGACTTCGTGTACAACGCGTCCTCGTTTCCTCTACAGACGAGAACGGCATCCACCTGCCGAAGCTGCTCGACGTCGCCAGCGTTCTGAAAGAAAAAAAAACAAAGAAACACGCAACGACATCGACGCGACAACGATCGACTGCGCAGGCCGCAGACAGCAAGCGAAGCAGCCACTAACGAAATGTTTGTAGAACAGTCGGAGACGACGTCTGAACTGCTCGACGTCCAACTCGTTGGCCATTTTCTATCGACACAATCGAAACACTGACGACGAGCAAGACCTTCAAGCGACACAGAGAATAATAGTAGATGAAACTCCAAAGGAAAAAATCATTGGCAGCGGCGGCGGCGGTGCGTTAACGATGTTCAAATATAGACAAACGATGTTCAAATGCTAGTGCGGTACTGCCCAATTCAAATACGAGTACGTGCAACGTACTAATCGTAGAAGCTGGTATAGATAAATACGTGCAAAATATGCGGAATATATACAAAATTCCTCGTGCGATGGCGTTGTCTGTATGCGGCGCACCTTGCGGCGGCGGCGACGGTGACACGCAAATGCACCTTCTTACGCGAATAAATACTCATGAGACTCGCATAAAAAGATGTGCAATGTGAACAAAGCGCATGAGATCAAGTGTCACCACGTCTGCCGGTCGTAGAACAGCAGGTAGGCGCCCTGGCTGTCGAAGGCGGCCCAGTCGGCGTCGGCGCCAAGCTACACGACGCTGCTGTGGCTTCGTGGCTTCCACGTGTGGGACGTCCGGTTCAAGGTTCCGTTCTCGCCTCCGAAGAGTCGGAGGATCACGAGGCCTTGATCCACGTGCAGCCTGGACTGCCTACCTATCAACCCTCGGCGGAGGGAGGGCGGACCAACGCCACAGACCCTGGGCAACCGCCCCTTCCATGCCGCCTTCGGCGGTCATGGCTTATACACACACACACACACACACACACACACACACACACACACACACACACACACACACACACACACACACCCCCACCCACCCACACTGCTGTCGTAGAACGGCCACCAGGAGCCCAGCTCGTGCCCAGCTTTGTGCTTGACGTGGGCGAAAAAAATGTATACTTTGAAGACGTCGCCAACCGCTGAGCACTTGGAGCTGGAGAAGAGTCGGCTGATGAGCGCGTCGTCGTTGGCGCCGAGCACGCTGGCTGCGCGCAGTCGCTGCATTGTCGCCTGCGCCGAGACCGTCAGCCGCTCGCCCGTCGCGGCCATCGAAGCTCTGTAGGTCGGGCTGGGGTCTTGCGCCGCAGCGACTGCAGGATCGAGAGGAGGCTGCACGCGCCGCAGTGGCACTGCTCCCAAGACGGAAAGGCGGCGCTGACGCTGTGCTCCCCCGTCAGGGGCACGTCGCCTTCCAGCTGCCTCGCGGCTCCCAATGTGCCCATTAAGCCCTACAAGACGCCACATTGACGGGTGGGGTGGCATGGCAGAAAACGTGGTTGCCCACGTGTTCGTGCGCCTCCTGGGGAGCCATTTCGCACTCCTTGATCAGCCGTCGGCTGCTCCGGTCCAGCTGCTGAGCGACCGCCTCCTGTGCGAGACGCGGCCGTCACTGAGCATGGTGCACAGTGGCCTTCGTGCCCCTCTCCATTGAGCCATGGCTGCGCACGACCAGTGACGGTGGCGGCTGCCGTTGTCGGCCCTCGCCAGCAGCGTCCTTCGTGTAGAGGTAGTAACAGCGAAAAGGCAGCGGTAGTACGCGTCCCCGCTGGCGGCGCGCCGGCTCAACGTGTACATGCGCACCCCACCACGCTGTCGCTGATCCGGCACGAGGAGGGCGTTGCGCGTCAGCGACTTGGTCAGACCGGTCGAGCGCTGCTTCTCGGACACTCGCGCCGCCAAAGCGCCGCTGTCCTCCAGCTCCTGCTCGCTGATGGGGGTCGACCGCGGGGCGACAGACGAAGCAGGGTCGACGCCAACCTCTTGCCAACCTCCGCATCTCGCACGCGCCTATCCACCGCGCTTTTGCTGACAGTGTGTCCAGTCAGCTCCTAGACAACAAGAAGCTTTGGCAAACATTTACAAAAATTATTGGTGACTGCGACTGCCGCACGCTAATTTCTTCAGCGGCTGAGCGAGCCGTTCGCGCTGATGTGCCGCTCCGCATTTCTTGTAGGATATCGCGCACATCGTCCCTGCCCAAAACTTCGATCTCGATCTTGCGCTTCATCGTTTTGCTTGTTTCCGCGACTCTGATGCGATGCAGTTGAATTTGAATACAGAAAAACACGCTATTCTGCGGAGGGTACGGTGATCCCGCTGTGTCCCACGGTGTCCCACTAGGATTTTGAACATCGCAAACATGCGGCGGCGGCAGCGGCATCAAACCCTCTTTGGAGGAGACCGGGGTAGATGTGCACACCGAAATGATATTCTTTGGTCTGCTCTTTGATCTAAGCCTAAGCCTAAGCAAAGGCCTAAGCCTAACTAAGCCTAAGCATGAGCCAAAGCCAAAGCAAAGCCTAAGCCTAACTAAGCCTAAGCAGAGGCCCAAGCCTAACCACAACTAAGCCTAGGCATAAGCCTTCGCTTAAGCATAGCAAAGCTCGATCCAGAACAAAGAATATCATTTCGGTGTGCACGTCTGCCCCAGCCTCCCACAAAGAGGGTTTGCCTCCGCTGCCAATGATTTTTACCCAATCCAAATTGACGACCGTGTTGTTTGGCGCGCGTGTGTTCGAACGGCCAATGACGGTAGTCTTTTATACAGTCTTTCGTATGGTAAAGAGGTGAGTGTTGCTTTGGGCAATCCGTAACCTTAACCGTAACCGGCACGGTTTACTGTGTATCTGCGACCCACGAATCGGAAAGAAGTAGCAGCAGCAGCAGCAGCACGCGGCGGGAAGAGAGCGGTCGCAGAGCAGTTCGACAGCAAGGCACAACTGTTTGAACATCAGTACATATGCAAATCAAAGCTGACTTGAAGCTTCATGAACAGTTCAAGTCAAGCGGAGTGCACAAATTGCCCGTTTGGCGAGTTTGCAATAAATACGCTGCAACCACCGCACGCTCACCTAGGTGACTGCCGTAAAACAGTGGGTCGTGGGCGCCGACCTTCTTGGCGTCCACGCCACCGCCGCCAGCGCCGTCCCCTTGGTCGAACACTCTGTCGTCGACGTCAGCCAGAGTCTGGTAGTTTGGGTCGTGGGCGTCTAGTTTTTTGTCCGCTCCCCTCTGTCGGCATACCTGTAACCGGGTCTGGAAGAGTGGGGGGGGGGGAGTAAATGGCCAAATTCTGGGGGGGGGGGGTTTCTGGAGCAAAAAGTGGGGGGGGGTAGCTGGCCATCTTTGAGTTATACTTGTACTTTTTGGTTAAAAATGGGTATAAATAGGGTCTAAACAGTGTTATTTAGCTGTTTTATGGTCATATAACACTGAAAAGCACTGAAATACACCAACATTTACTCACTTTTATCGTTTCAGACTGAGTGAAAATCCCTTGGAAAAATTCTGGGGGGGGAGGGTTGGGGGGCGCCTCACATAGACACGAAAAACACCCTAGAGGAAGCACGGGAAAAGCTAAAGCATTGTACCATTGTACCATTGCCTAAGCCTAAGCCTAAGCCTAAGCCTAAGCCTAAGCCTAAGCCTAAGCCTAAGGCTAAGCCTAGCCTAAGCCTGAGCCTAAGCCTAAGACTAAGCAAAAGCCTAAGCAAAAGCCTAAGCCTAAGCAAAGCCTAAAACGAAGAAAATCTTACCTTTTGGGCAGCTGTAGTGTTAGCAAACGATTGTACCGTTGTCCATAAGCCTAAGAAATGCCTAAGCCTAAGCCTAAGCAATGCATAAGCCTAAGCATATGCGAGGCATGAGCCTAAGCCTAAGCAAAGCCTAAGCCTAAGCGAGGCGCAAGCCTAAGAAAATAGGTCTGTACAATGGTTCACTGGTACAATGGTTTAGCTTTTGCCAGAAAGACCGAGTTGAACGCAACGCAAATTTGGGTACAGTATGCAGCTGCTCTGTGTGAACATTTAAAAATTAGAGACTGTAGCTGTCGATGACCGTAGGTGCTACAAGTTTTCTAATACAACGGTCATAGATCTGTAAGAATACAGACATCTTCGTTTCTTGTGAACAGGGCACGGAGCACGGAGACAAACCGGAGTTGAACGGTAAGTGTAGTTCGCGCCCGTGCTGTTGAAGTGGTGTTAAACATAGCAAATCAACAAAACCACGGAAAATCATTTTACGTTAAAAAATGTATACCATTGACAATAAATCACGCCAATCCGTTGCCCAAACTGTTGAGCAGAACGATCACAAGGGGGCTTGGTCCGTCATCCTTGGCTCTGAAAAGTTCCGCAAAGTTGCCGATTTTAAATGGGCGAGTGAGTGTATTTCCAGCAGAGAAACGTCCAACACACAGTTCCGAGGGCACGTCAAAAGCCGCGTGCGTACATATTGACGCGAAAAACGAAGAAGAAAAACAAAACAAAAAGAAAAACGCGGAACGATTGAGAACGAGAGGAGGGAGTAAGTGCTGCGCTGTCGAGGCCGGTAGGCACGCGCTCAACCGCGCCATAAGCGAAAAAGCGCGATGCGAGCGCGAACACAAACACGAGACGGCAGGGTTGCAGGCAGCCATGCGCGTCCGCGAACTCCCTGACATTCGGGCCGCGGCCGCGCCGCCAATAAGGCTCTAGCCAATAAGCAAACGCCGGCCAATCAATAGAACACTACGCACAAAAGGCCATTTCGCTGCGGAACGACGCGAGACCGGAATTACGGTAAAACAATCGCGACGACGATTGCAGGCGCTGCCTGAACGGCTTGCACTGAGACTATTTAACACTTGCCACTTCCGTCACAAATCTTTCAAAAAGCGGTTGGGGCTTTCACCCACTCCCCAAAGGGAGGCACCTGACCCAGCTGGTTGAGCGTTTCCGCTTTTAACAGTGTGCCCTGCTGCCGTCAGGTGTCAACTGACCACACAACATCACCCATGTGGGTGAAACTGTGCAGCCAGCTGGCAGCAGGTACACGACAGTTTCCAAAGGGCGCGGGCTCTAGGCCACGACCAGCCCTATTGGTCACTGCCATGCACATTTCAAAAAGCGGTTGGGGCTTTCACCCACTCCCCAAAGGGATACAATGTCGGCCAGTGTCAGAAAGCCGATACAACGACCGCATAGAGAACTGTTTCGTTTGATCCATACTGTGCAATTGCGTGTAGAAGAAAGGCTCAGGCTTCGGCTGACGAACTCTGCCTGATCGTCGACTACTTCTACACAAAGCGCATGCCCATTGCCCAACGAGGCGTCGGCGCCTCGGCGGGGCCAGCCAGAGCGGTGGCGGTGCGTTGGTGGAGGCGGCGGAGCGGCTGGGCTGCGCGACGCTCATCGACCTGCCCAGCAGCGCCGAGGCGACAGCAGGCATCGCCGTCGAGGACGCCGTGCACGCGAAGTGACTCGTCAAGGCCGGTGCAGCGCAAAATTTTTCCTCTCTAATATTCTTCCCCCCGGGAAAAATTTACCGGCAAATTTTTCCCGGGGGGGGATTTTTTTACTAGGGGAGAAATTTTACGTGACACCGGCAAGGCCTTCTACGTCGACGGACGCTTCGCCAACCTCATCGTCAACTGCCACGTGCGCGCGCGCCGCCTCGCACGCACGCACGCACGATCATGCGCGCGCACGCATCCACGCACGCATGTGCACACGTGCACGCACGCACAGAAGCTTAGGCTTCTGCGCGTGCGTGCGTGCGTGCGTGCACGTGTGTCTAAGCCTAAGCCTAAGCCCAAGCCTAAACCTAAGCGGTGTAATCCCCATCTTTAACAATTTTTAATACCACTTTATGTAAGTAGGGTACGGATTGTTGGTGGGAGCCCCGGTGTGGCTTGTTCGCCCCTCCCAGAAGCGCATATCCTGCTCTCCGCGTTTAGGCATCGACAATTTTCTCACGCCTCGTCTGCCCCCGCCCCTTCCGCCCCGTCCAACTAGTTATTGCCGAAACCGACAGGATCTTGACTGAGACGAAGGCGACAAGAAGGCAATGCCGTTTTACGGAGCATCCGTTTCGCGGATGACGACCGCCGCGCGCCTGTTGACCAGGTGCGTGGATCATTCAGTTAGAGCGTCTTCTTGACGTCAAGCTATTAGTCACGTGTATTTTTAGAGTCCGCCCGGTGTTGGCAGGCGCCGGTCGCCTGGTACCGACGCGTACCTACTACGGCGTCGGCGACGGCTTCGCCACGCCGTCGCGGCGCATCCTCGGCTTCTGGGTGGGTAAACCTTCGATCTATCTCTTGTAAGTTGTGACATATATAAGTGCATGTCACAAATAGGTTTAGAATTCGGGTGTAAGGTTTCACATGAAATAGGACTGAGTCTCGTTTCAGGAGACGCAGGCGCAGGGTTTCTTCCTGCTGTTCTGCCTCTTCGCCTATCCCACGTGGCAGATGGCGGACGCGCTCAACTACATGAAGTTCGAGGATTTCGAAGAGTTCTGGGCGCTTGACCCGGCCGTCATGGAGGAGCTGAACGAGTACGACCGACAGCACGGACGGCCCGTCGGAAAGCCCTACTGGGGATGACTGCCTTGCCCTCCCTCCCTCCTCCTCCCTCCTCCACTACTAGCCTATTTCGCTCGTGTCCCCAGCCACAGCCGGCCGACTGGTCGCGCTCACTAGGCATAGGTGTAACTGGGTAGGGTGTAGGTAGGGTTCACCCCCCCTCAGCTTTGGTCAATACTGCACGAAAAGTAGGACCCCCCCCCCCCCCGCTTTAGTCAATCCTGCACTGACTGCAGGTTACCCCTATGGTTGAATTGTGTTTCTCATACTCCCCCAGGTGTTTTTCAGGCCGGTGAGCAGCATGTATTGTCCAAATGTCAAAATTTCGCCTGCGGCGCTGTATTTTACGCACCTAAAGACCATTTTGGAGTCTTGTCCCGTGTTTTGCCTGCGGCGCCACATTTTGCCTGCCGACTGGTTTTTCGCGCTCACTAGGGTTTTTGTTTTTGGGTGGAAAAAGAGAAATGGATAAATTTGGCGTGCAGGTCACCCCCAGCGACTTTTGAAAAATCCCAGATTCACCCCCCCTCAGCTTCGATGGCCAGTTACACCTCTGTCACTAGGCGTAGATGTAGCAGCCTCGTTGCCTGTTCCTTTCCTTCGCAGATTTCGTGTGGTCTGTCGTCATTTGTGTAAACCGAGAGCGGTGATTGTGGGAGCGAGAAGTTGACGAGACAACGCAGAGCGCCACCGCGGCCGCGTACAAAGAGGGGGCGATGGACAGACACGGACGGGAAGGCGGGCAGATCTCGACCTTTGCACTTGTCTCGGCCCAAGTCCGCGCCGGAGCTCAGTCGGCGCGGCCGTGTCGCATGCGTTGGAGGACGGCGGCGCGCCTCGCGAGCGCCGACCGGACGGCGTCTTTCTCGCGCTGGCTGCACGGCTTCCGCTTCGGCATGAGGCTGTAGAGGCGGCCGAACAGCGACTGGATCTAAAAGAAGGCGTCTACGTATGTACATACACGTCACGGGACGGGAAGACGGCCCTCGGACGCCACCTCTTGGTCCGCTTGCGTCAGCTCCTCGCTGAGATCGTCGGCGGCCGCTCGCTCGGCGTGCGCCAACAGTTCGCTGACGCGCGCTCTGTTCACCGTCACCTGTATGGCACCGGTTGTATTTCTTCTCGATTCGACGCGCCCGTCGCGACGCGCACCGTCTGTTCGAGTTCGCGCTGCCGTAGCTCGAGTTCGGCGGCCACCTCGTCCGTCGGCTTCGCGGACGACGTCGTCTCCGACTGCTGCTGCTGCCTGGCGCGCGCGTCGCAGTCGTCTGCCTCTTCGTCGAGAATCCCTAGAGAGACGGACGGACGCTTGCCGCGCGTCCCAGCGACCACGACGCGCGTTCGCACCTTGGGCGCGGAGCTCGCGCATGATGCGCTTCTCCAACGCGGCCAGACTGCCCAGCTTCAGGTTCTTGACGAGCGCCTTGTTGGGCGACAGCAGCCCGTTCTGGTCGGCAGGCGGCGTCGACGCTGCAAGTGGCCGTCTTAGCACAAAAACACCACCGTTCGGGCTCACTGTCAAGGGGGCTGCGGGTGCCGTTGGACTTGGTGAACGGCATCGCTTGCTCCTCCATCAGCGCCTGGACCAGCTTCTCCGTCAGCGGGCCCAAATCTGACGGCGTCGGCGTCGACTCTGAACGAGAGAGGGCTTGTGCGGTGGGCCGAATTGGCGAGTGACACGCACGCACGCGTTATAGACGCGCCGACGCCGCTGCCGTCGCGACGTCGCGGGGCAGCCCGCTTGGGAGGTGGGGACCGACTGGGCGAGGACGAGGCGGAGCGTTCCAGCCCGTTGGACGGCGCCTTGCGCTGGCCGGTGGTTGTGGAACGGCTGCATAGATAGGCACGGTAGTAGACGTGTCACTGCGTTACTGCCTGTGAGTACTCACTTGGCGCCGGTGGTCCGCTTCGCGCCCTCCTTCTTGCCTTTGCTCGGCGACCGACTCGAGGGCACCCGCCAGAACTGGGCGAGCTGTTGGGCGGCGTTGTCGTCGAGCAGGCGGCGCAGGAAGGCGCGGTCTTCGTCGCTGGGCCGTCGGCAGTGGTCCATGACGAAGTCCCAAAACTTGTCCGGCATGTGGTTCTGGGGCCAGAAGAAGACGCGGTGCCTTCCCAGCACGTCCTTGCTGGGCACGGGTATGTTCAGGACGCCGCCCACGACCGTGCCCAGACTCTCGTCGACCGGCACGCGAAACGGGCTCGTCGGCAGGCGCGCCGACGCGTTCTTCGACGGACGACGACTCGTCGACGACGGAGGCTCCACGTCCGAGCGCTTCACCACGACCGGAGTCAGCCTAGCTTCCGCTGCAAGTGGCGAAAACAGGCGGTGTTCTCAGAAGGCGAGACGAGACGACGCAGCGCTCACACGACGCTTTCTCGGCCTTGTCCTTCAGCAGGGAACGGAGCTTCTTCTGTCTGTCCATGTTGTGCAGCAGAATTTGCTCCATTTCGTGCTGGAGCACGTCCAGTTCGTCCGCGGTGGCGACGTCGACGGTCGGATCGCGGTCGGCCAGAGCCGAAAAGCGGGGACAGAGGCTCTCGACGCCATAAGACGTTAGATCCAAGGCGTCGGCCGACACGCCGACGGCGGAGTCACTGCAGGCGCCCGCAGAGGCGGCTGCCTCTTCCTCCAACTCGTCGCACAGCACGTCGGAGCCGCCGCTGTCTCGGCTGGCGCGATGCCGGCGGTCGCCATTGCGCGTCCGCTTCGCCGCCGACGAGCGCGTCTCCTTCGTCGACTGGGCCACCTTCGAACCGGAAGCACGCTTGCCGGAAAAGCGCCTAACGCCCTTGCCCCCTCTCGACATGTCTTTCGTCCTCTCGTCGTCCCCCGCCGACATGTCGACAGGGATTCAAACCGAACCCGAGGGGCTGCGATATTTTTCTAGCGGTTGCAAACATTTTGGTGCGCCATTGTCTCGATCCACACAAAAACGTACGCCGTCAACTAGATTCGTACGCAAATTTGATTTTCCTTTTGCGCGAGTCCGAGTCGAACATCGTTTGGTTTGGTTTGTTGCTGTTGAAAGCCTGAGAAAATGTCGGCAGAACACGGCAGTGGCGCCGTATTCGACCCGTCTGTATATGGGATTTGTCATCGGATCTTGGCCCAACAGTGTGCGAAGCGCGGCGCGTTGACGGTGGGCGCTGTCAGTGTTTGTGTTACGTTACATTGTGCGGTGTCATGGTCGTATTAAACTTGCAGAGCGGCGAGGTCATCGACTTCATAGCGCTCGGCGTCTTTGAGGCGACGCGGCTGAGTCGACGCCGACTCGACAACGGTCGGCTGCGTGACGGCGCTGGCGGGGCGAGCTGTGGACGGCCGGCTCCGCTTGCAGGGGACGACCAGGGGTCGACTGCACGCCACGAGCTCGTCAGTCGCGAACTGGCCGTCACCTGCAAGGACGCCGTCGTAGAGGCGCTGCGGGCGCGCCTGCCCGAGATCCAGCTCGACGTCAGCACCATCTACTGCGAGCTGGACGGCCGGCAGTACTACGTGCTCGTCAGTTCGAATTCCCTAGTTGAAGTTGAACTCGCTCTTGTCGCTATTGTAGATCAATACGAAGCCGTTCGGCGAGAGCTGGAGTCGACACAATCTCTACGCACCTCTCGAGCGGGCCTTTTTGAAGCGTCTCATTGAGAACATTGCTCTTGGTTCCTTTCTGCCCTCTTGGTTTAGTAGTACAGCGATTCTGCATGTGTTGTGCGTAGTGCAGACGAGGACGGCTGCATTGGCGCCGGTACCCCTTTCGACCTGGCCGCGGAACTGTGGCGGCAGGCGAAGACGAAACTGCCGTCGGCCAAAGTCAAGTCGCTGCTAGACCGCTACGAGACGGACAAGTGGATTATGAAGCTGCAGATGCGTTGAGATGCTGGTTCGGTACTATCGGCTGCAGGCAAGAGAGTGCTTGATCGAACCGTTAACCCTCGGAGCGGTGGGCGCTGCACCCGTGGCCCACTTGAAGCCGTTCTTGCTCCAGTGCCACTTGAACGCCTGCCCCATATGCCTGCACGTCGTCGTCGTCAAGAAGGTGGTATGCCGCAGCTCCGTGAAGCAACGTGCCCCATCACTAGCCTGCGTGTCCAGTGGCAGCGTTGCGGCGACTGCGGCCAGATGACGCACGCCGTCTGCGTCCGCCGCGTCTGAGACGACGACATGGAAAACGCCGAATGTCGCGCCGTTATCGTCGACGGACCGGGTCAAGTGGAGCGAGTCCGTTGGCAGGCCCGCTGCCCCAGTCGAAGACGACGTCCTCTCAACAGAGGAATTTGTCGTAGCCCGTCCGTGTTATGTCGGTGCGAAGTAAATGCGACCGCGCACGCGTTCTCTCGGCAAGAGGGTTACGCTTAAATGCAGCACACGTTAAATGCAGCACACGCGCAATTCAAAACTTTGCACACTAAACGTTTGAATTTCTTGGTTGTTGAGCAAAAATCGATAATGGCCGGAACGGAGGCGGTGTTCGGCCGCTCTCAGATGGGCGGACGGGTCGCATTGTTCACGAGCACCGACAATCCGAATCACACGTTTGTGTTTACGATCACCAGGGTCAGCAACGATGGAGAATCGCTCACGCTCCGCTGTCAGCACTGCCAATCCATTGCTAGACGCGCGAAAGGAGCTGGTGCTATCTTGCCTGCTTATCTCCATATATATTATTTTTTTGTATCGGTTCTCACAACTCAGGCAGAGAAAGGCCGACCGTAAGCACCGTTCGGATCTCGCGAAGCAGATGGGTGGCTGATCCAGAGCATCCGCAAATGCCACACATTTGCGTGGAGGAGAATTACGCGAGAGCGAACGTGGCCGTCGTCAGAGCGCGTCAAGTGTATAGGTGAGGACCTGATGTCCTGACTCAGGTCGGTGGACAAAGCTCATGAAAAACCTCTGATGAATCCAGGGAGGTGAACTCGTCAGTGGAGCAGAACGCGGTCAGGCCTAAGCGGGCCCACGAGCAGGCGCTGGCGTTGATTAACGCCAGACATGGAGAGGACGCGGCGCAGGTGCACTCAACTCTCACATGCTACCCAACGCCCAAGACTGCTCGGATGTCGTACGCCTACCACAGACGCAAGGCCATGCCTGCAGCCGTGGACCCGTACGACATCCCCGAACAGTTCATGGTGGGCTACTGTCTTTCTTTTACACGGGTGTGCATGGCTTGCTGTGGCTCCTTGTGGCTGGCTTTGCCGAGGTCGACATATGCTTTTGCTTCTGACAGGAAATGACACGCGCATACCATGACTGACACTACGTATTGTGAAAACCGCATTAGTGTTACGGAAAGGAGATTATTGCGTTCTAGCTAAAAGACTGTTGTAAAGGACACAACAGAAATGGCGTGACCTGAGAGATAATGACTCAGGCGGAACAGAGCAGTGACCTAATGGCAACGACGATCCGCGCTGCATCGGTCAAGACGCTGGTCGGTAGCGTCGAGCCCTTCGACCCGTCGACAGACCGGTGGGAATGCTGGGCCGAGCGACTCAACGTCTTCTTCGACGTGAACGAGATCAGCGACGACAAGCGGAGGGCCGGCCTGCTGATCACCTTCGTCGGCGCCGAGCAGTATCGTCTGCTCTCGACGTTGGCAGCGCCCAAGAAGCCCTACGAGCTGGACTACGGCGAGCTTGTCGCGCACATGTCTGCGCAGTACACGAGCCGTCGCCTCGAGCTCAAGGAACGCGCTGCGTTCTACGAGCGTAGTCAACAGCTGGGAGAGTCGCTGACTCAGTTCGACACTGAGTTGAAGAGGATCGCCGACCGCTGCAGTTTTGGCGAGTTTCTCGAGACGGCGCTGAGAGATCGATTCGTGCTGGGCCTGCGCGACGAGGACGTCCGA
Organism: Paralinhomoeus sp. GSCO2_6; assembly: GCA_030248085.1. Lineage (NCBI taxonomy): Eukaryota > Metazoa > Nematoda > Chromadorea > Monhysterida > Linhomoeidae > Paralinhomoeus > Paralinhomoeus sp. GSCO2_6. Next base: position 44,754 of record JASAMY010003819.1, on the reverse strand, counting down.
CGGCGGCTCATGATCGAAGAGAGCCTGACGCACAAGAAAGCCGTCGAGATGGCAACGTCCATGGAGCAGCTGCTCCGAGACAAGAAGCAACCGGTGGCGCGCGGCGACGCCGTCCTGAGCGCGTCAGCGCCTCGGAAGCCGGTTCGACCGCAGTTCCAGCCGTCCAAGCCTGCGGGTCCGCCCCAGAAGTGCACCGTCTGCGGCAGGACGAACCACACGAAGGAGAGGTGCCGCCTGAAGAACGCCACTTGCAGAGTCTGCGGAAAGGTTGGGCACGTCCAAGCCGTCTGCCGCGCCAAGGGGCGCATGAACGTCATCGGCGAGGAGAGTTCAAGCGCGGACGTGGTGACGATTGCCACGTCAGCTGACGAACAAGCCGAAGAAGCCCCGCACGCCACAGCGTCGATCAACGGCTATGTGGTCCGCATGCTGTTGGACACGGGTGCCATGCGGACGCTCGTCTCAGAAGCGACCTGGAATCGGCTCGGCGGCAAGAAACTGCAGAAGACGGGTCTGCAGCTCGTCACCTACTTGGGTGAGAGAATTCCGCTCCTGGGCAAGGCGACTGTAAAAGTGAAAATCCGCGGGAAAAGTGGGCAGCAAACGCTGTTTGTGGCAGCCGGAAAACATCAAAATGTTATGGGCCGCGACTGGCTGCGAGTCTTCTACCCCCAACTGCTCGACGCCTGCTTAGTCGCAGCTACGACTACGACCTGTCCTGCGAAGCAGCAGAGAAAACTAGAACAGGTCCTGACCAAGTATGGCGACATTTTCAAGCCAGAGTTGGGAAAGTTGAAGGGTATCAAAGCCAGAATCGAGCTCAAGGACGGCGCCACACCCAAGTTTCACAAGCCGCGACCAGTCCCCTTCGCCAAAAAGGTGAAAGTTGATGAAGACTTGGAGCGACTCGTCAGATTAGGGGTGTTGACAAAGGTGAAAGTGAGCCAGTGGGCGTCTCCAGTCGTTGCAGTCAACAAGCCGGACGGATCGGTCAGAATCTGCGGCGACTACAAGGTTTCCGTCAATCCGCAGATCAATGTCAACCAGCACCCTCTTCCAAGGCCAGAGGAGCTCTTCGCTGGGTTGGCAGGGGGGAAGAAATTCTCCAAAATCGATCTCTCGGATGCGTACCTGCAAGTGGAGCTGGAGAACGACTCCAAACAGCTGCTCACCATCAACACGCACCAGGGCCTGTACCGCTACAATCGTCTGCCGTTTGGAGTCGCGTCAGCCCCTGCTATCTTCCAGAATCTGATGGAGCAAGTTACAAGCGGCCTCGCTGGCATTGGTGTCTACCTCGACGACATCATCGTCACAGGCAAGACGGACGAGGAGCACCTCGACAACCTCAAGGAGCTGCTGAAGCGCCTCAGCGAGTTCGGGCTGCGGCTGAAGAAGTCGAAATGCAAGTTCCTGGAGCCGTCCGTCGAGTACTTGGGTCAGATTCTGGACGCCGATGGGAGACGGCCTAATCCTGCCAAGACAGCGGCGGTTGTCAAGATGCCGAGTCCCACCAACGTCAGCCAGCTGCGCTCCTTCCTGGGAATGGTCAGGTACTACGACCAGTATCTGCCAGGGCTCTCTAGCTTGGTGAAGCCGCTGAACGAGCTCCTCAAGCAAGACACCTACTGGCGGTGGACCGAAAGGGAAGAGCAAGCAGTGCAGAAAGTCAAAGAAAGACTGGCCGACCCCGAGAAGCTGGCGCACTACGACGCGAACTTGCCTCTGATACTGGCAACGGACGCGAGTCCTGACGGCGTGGGCGCCGTCCTTTACCACGAGTACGCAGACGGGTCGAGGCGGCCAATCGAGTTTGCTAGCAAGACGCTCACGAGCGCTGAGCGAAACTACAGTCAGATCGAAAAGGAGGGCTTGGGCATAGTGTACGGTGTCAAAAAGTTCCACTTGTACGTCTATGGCCGAAAGTTCCAGTTACTGACTGACCACAAGCCTCTGCTTGCCATTTTTGGGCCCAAGAAGGGTATCCCAGTAATGGCAGCAAGTCGGCTCCAGCGCTGGGCGATCATCTTATCTGCGTACGACTACAACCTCATCTTCAGGAGGACCGAAGAGCATGGCGACGCGGACGGACTGTCGCGACTGCCTGTCGGCTTCGACGCGGAGTTTGAGCAGCTCAAGTCTCTCCACCAGACCGTCTGCGCTGTGGAAGAGAATCAACTGAGGCAGCTGCCGGTCTGCGCGGACGAGATCAGAGAGGCGACAGCGTCCGACCACCTGCTCACGAAGGTGGTGAAGTACACGATGCAAGGATGGCCAGCGAAGACAGAAGATGCGCAATTGACGCCATACGCTCGGAGAAGGCACGAGCTCACCATCTTCAGTGGATGCCTCCTCTGGGGACAGCGTGTGGTAGTGCCGACGTCGTTGAGAAGCCGAGTGTTGGGCGAGCTGCACAAGTCCCACCATGGAGTGAGCAAAATGAAGAGTGCGGCCCGTCTCTTCTGCTACTGGCCAAACATCGACACCGACATTGAGCATCTGTCGAAGCGGTGCGACAACTGCGCGCTCGTCAGCAACAACCCGCCAAAGGCGTCTCCAGTCTCCTGGGAACCGCCGGGCGGACCGTGGCAGCGAATCCACGTCGACTACGCTGGCCCGTTTGAAGGCGCAATGTGGCTGGTCGTCGTCGACGCGTTTTCGGGTTGGCCAGAAGTGCGCCGAACGAACCAGGCGACGTCAGAGTCTACGGCGGAGTTGCTGCAGGAGATCTTCGCCACGCACGGCCTCCCAGAAGTTCTCGTCTCTGACAATGGGACGCAGTTCACTTCAGAAGAATTCAAGCTTTTCTGCCAGAGGAGGGGGATAGGGCAGAAGTTTTCTCCCCCAGGACACCCACAGTCAAATGGCTTGGCAGAAAGATTCGTACAAACATTCAAGAAGGCCGTGTTGAAAGCGAGAGCGCCAACGATCAAGAAGCAAATGCGCGACCTAAACAACTACTTGGCCCAGTACCGCATCACGCCTCTGGCGGATACTGGCAAATCGCCGAGCGAGTTGCTCATGGGTCGCAGAATCCGAACGACGCTGGACCTCATGATTCCAAAGAAGGAGCAGGCGACGAAGACGTCCAGCAATTACGACTACAAGATCGGAGAGAAAGTCTGGGCAAAGAGCCTGCGGCCCAGCGGCGAGAAGTGGCTCAAGGCAGTGGTGTGCGATGCGCTGGGCGCCGTCATTCGGAAAGTAAAGTGCGAAGACGACGACAGAGTCTTGCGCCGGCACCGCAACCAGCTCAAGGCTCGACAGGACGACGCCCCAACACTACAGCCACCTGGCAGCGAACGACCGACAGCGGAGCCACAAGAACCGACGACAGCGGAATCAGCGAAGACGGAGCCAGAACTACGACGCTCGAAGCGACAGAAAAAGCCCGTCTCTCGCTACGGCTGGTCGTCATCGACGAAGGCTGGCGACTGATCGACGTCACCAGCAGAGGAGGAGTGACAGGAAATGACACGCGCATACCATGACTGACACTACGTATTGTGAAAACCGCATTAGTGTTACGGAAAGGGGATTATTGCGTTCTAGCTAAAAGACTTGTAAAGGACACAACAGCTTCTGCTTCTGCTTTAGCTGGCTGCTCTTCCCCGTCCTCCTCAATTCGGAGAAGGCCCTAACAACTTCGTGCTCGGACTGCAGCAAGACCGGAACGTGCCGCCGTTTTTGTTGCTTGGGGACGTTGCCACGCTTGCTATTTTGCGTGACAGCAAGCATGTGTGCGGCGATGGCAACTTTAAGTGGAACCCTAGCCCTTTCACGCAGGTCCTTGCACAAACTTTCCGACAGTTCCAGAACATTTGTCCCATTTTCTCGTGTGTGTTATTCTTCAGGTCTATACGCTGCACGCCATTAGACAGGAACTTCCGGATCGGAGTGAGTCTGTGGCTGCGATCATCGCGCTGATGCCGTCCAAGGGCCGGCCCGCTTATGACGCGCTATTTACCGCCGTTCGGCAGTGCATGATCGACGAATTCGGCGACATTGGATGCCCCAAGGTGCATAGTTGCCGGGATTTACAAAAATTGGAGTGGGGGCTGGGGGGGGGACGCTACGTGCGTTTTCAATAATAAAAGAGAAAAATAATGAAACTTTCCTCTGATTTTTAACGGTGCTTTTTCACGTCTGGTAACCACCCCCCCCCCGGCAACCCCCTCCAACATATTGGGCAGTGGCAACTATGCGCCAGGTGTGGCACTTCGACAATGAAGAGGCCGCTATTGCGGGCTGCCTGGCAGCCTTCCCCGAGACCGAAAGAGTCAGCACCTGCCTGTTTCACTTTGTCAAGGTAGCAGCCAAGCGACGCGCAAACTCTCGCCAGTGTTAATTGCTATGGTTGTAGGCTGTGCTCGACAAAGTCGGCCGGCTAGGATTGAAGAACGCGTACCGCCAGTCTCTCGAGTTCCGCACGTTTGTGCGGGACTTAGTCGGCTCTTCCATGCTCCCCCCGGACGTCCAGGACGCCTTTCTCCAATTCACTCTGCAGCAGGCGAGCGGGAGCGCACAACACTACAACTACGTAGGGTAAACGTCGTTCTCCTGTTAGGACGTTCCTGTTTACAACGACGGCGCAACGAATGCGCTCGTCCAGCAGTTTGTCGACTATTTCGACTTCTGGCCATGAGCCACAATTTGTTGGATCTCGGTGATGTGCAGCAATAGCGTCGCCGATACTTGTTGCTTGCTGTTTAGCTTGAATTTTGGGGAACGAAAGTGCATCAGGGTTACTTGTGTGCACAGCAATGTGCTAAATACAACGGGACTGATAATTGACATACCAGGGGAATGTCGTCCTCATAGAGTAGAAGGTACTTACCTGTAACTGGGGGGGGGGGGTTGGGGGCCCCGCAGAATTTTTCCGACTCCCCCCCAACCCTCCCCCCCAGAATTTGGCCATTTACTCCCCCCACTCTTCCAGACCCGGGTTACAGGTATGGAAAGTAGGTGGTCTTATGCAATGAGAAGTTTCAACGTGTGCTGCTTTTAACGTGTGCTGCTTTTAACGTGTGCTGCTTTTTAACGTGTGCTGCAATTAACGTGTGCTGCATTTAACGTGTGCTGCATTTAACTGACACCTCGGCAAGAGCGGTGTACTTTTCTGCGCGACGTCAGTCAACCTTTGAATTCGCGCATTGATGTGATCGGTCATCGCGATGATCAGCGCCGTGGAGGACGTTCCCGGCTCGAGCGCGTCGCCCATTTCTACCTCAGCCGATCGATTGCAAGGTCGCTTGTCGGCTTTTTCCGGTTGAATCAAACGTCGGATTGCTACGTTATGTAATTGCACGCAGTTTTAGAATACTTTGCCCAGCCGTTCACTGTGAATTTGCCGGGTGCGTCGTCGTCGTCTGCAGAAGAGGACAGTCGTCGTCGCCATGACTTCCTTGAGCAGAACAGGCGACGCTTTGGCGGCCTCAATTGGAGCGGCCGACACACTCGTGGTTCGTCAGAGTCAGTGCACACTACAGACGGGGCAACCAGCGGTAATCGGCACAAGTTGTCCAGATTCCACCGACTTCAACGAGGTGGCGTTGGTTCTTCGAGAGAGGCCAGCCTTCGTCGACAGGGGCCCGGCGGGCGTCGCGGACGATGCGCGTCGACAGAAAGTGCTCTCGTGTCTCGCGCGACTGCTCAACGCGCCGACGCATGTCCGTAGTCTGACGAGGGGTCGGTAGCGACGTCGGCCGCTCGTTCGCTTCGTTGCCGCCTACTGTGGCATTCAGGAGACTTCGGCCACCCAAGTTGTCGTCCCGAAGTCACACTGCACGTTGGCCTGTCGTCCAAGAGGAGGCGTTCTCCACCGTCCGAGCGGCAGCTCAGGGAAATGCGCAGTCGGCTAAAGTCCTACTTCGGCACTCCGCTCGCACTACTCGGCGCCGACGCTGCCAACAGTCGAAAAGTTTGCCCGTCTGTGCGGGCTGAGAATCGTCAATGGGTGCCAGCAGCCGGGCGTATTTAGCGCAGCCGCGCGGAGGCGTCGAGCATGGACGCGGTGGTTTGCGGTCTGGCCCAAGAGCGCGACTTCTGCCCCGCAATTTTGGTTCACCGAGCGCTGAAAGCGTTGAAAACGCCCGACGAGCTGCTGTCGAAACGCAAGTCGAAGGCGCCGGCGTCCGCGAGCGACGAGAACGTCTTCAAGCGACCGCTTCCCAAGCTGCCTCTTCCGCCGCTCGTTCGAAGTCTGAAGAAGCTCAACGAGCAGCGCTACAGGTGGGATCTAGCGAAGGATCGCGCGTTGCGTCGTGTGGGACGCTTGGGCGTCGGCAGGTTGCACCAGCAGCAACAGCGCGAGGCGTCGTCGTCGTCTCGCGGCGGCGTCGAGTCGTTCGACAGACGGCGCGCCGCGGAGGCGCTGGCGCGGCAGCGCGAGGCGGAGCGCGAGCAGCAACGCCGACTCGCCGAGAGGCGGCGCGTAGAGGAGGAGAGGCGGCAGGTGGACCGCAAGCGGATGCTCGCCTTCCAGAAGGCGCACCAGGACGAGCAGCGCCTGGTCAGGCTCGAGCAGGAGCAGAGGCGCCGCCGCGAAGAGGAGGCCCGGCGCGCCGAGAGGCAGCTTGCCGAGGAGCTCGCCCTGCGCACCATCAGCTCCTATTACGTCGACGGAGTCGCGCCTGTGAGCAGCCTCGTCTCGTCTTCTCGTCTCCGAAAAGAAGCAAACACGACACCTACGGGGGTTCAGAAGCTGCCGGCAGTGGTGGAGACGCGCGAGCGAGACCACCCGTTCGCGCGACGCAACGTGGTCGCGGGCCAGCCGCGCGCCGAGCTCGAGCTGTTCTTCGACTTCCACGACTACGGCTCGCCCTCGCGGCCCGACGACCTCTCGCGCCTGCTCTCCTGTCTCACGGTCAAGGCGTACAAGACGAGTCTCCAGCAACGGCTCGTCCACCGACCCCACACGGTCAGCAGGCAGTCCATGGAGGCCGCAGACCCTGCCGAACCCAACGAACTGGCTCGCTTCGCGGCCAGGAGGCGCTGTCGCCAGTTCACCAAGTACCAAGAGCTCCACGACTTTCGGTACCCTGCGATCGCTCGGAAAACTTGGACGGGCGACGCCTAATCCGTGCGGTACCAACCTGTTTAGGAAAGTGCACATTCGCGGCCTGAAAGGCGCCGAAGGTCAACTGAAGACGGTCAACGCGTTCGACACGGAAATGTCGCGGATCTCGTCGGTGCGTTCGCCACGTCCGTCGTCGTCGTCGTCGGCTCGCCTATGCCGTAGTGCCTTTAGATCGAAGGCCTTCGCGCTGGCAAGGACGAGGCAATCGCGTTCAGCAACGCCCTCCATCTTTACTTCCAGACGCCGCCTTCCCAAGACGACCGCTCCCCCTATGGTGACGTAGTCTGCAGTCTGAAATTGGTGCGTGTCGCCGTCGCAGAGCCTCGGGAATTGAGGAAGGTGATTGCTCCCTGCGCGCTGTCTGCGTTGCAGCTACGCCAGTACAAGGCGGCTAGCGCGGAGCCGGCGGACGCGTTCGAGCGCCGCGACGCGTACGCGCGCTGGCTCGAGGTGTCGCTGCGTCTGCGCGGCCGGCCCCACGAGCTCGGCGCATTCGTCGACTACGCGCGCCGACGCGCCCGTCGCCGGCGCCGACACAAGGCCGCTGCCGCCGCCGCCGCCGCTGCTCTCGCCACGGCCCCTCCGCAAATCTCGGCAACCGCGGGTGACAGTACGCAGCGCTTGAGACAGGAACCGGTGTAGCCAGTGTCCGGGTGGAGTGATTTCGTGTTTGTGGCGTTTCTTTTCTTCTCGCCGATTCGTGTAGGTCGCGATTCATGCGAAAGAGATCTTACTAGTTAATTGGATGGCCAATTTGATTGCGACTACGCGTATCTCTGTTGGCCGTCCGCTGTCGTCTCGAGCAGGCTGTCTGTCGGGCTAGGGCGTCGTCATGGTGGTTGTCCGAGTTTTACCTTTCGCCGGCAGCGCCGCTCCCAAGAACGACGGCCACTTTTCAAAGTTCGAAGTGTCAGCCGACAGCTCCGTTGCCGACGTGAAAAAGGCGGCTGTCGAGCTGTGTGGCAGCGGTTGGAATGCGGCTGATTTTGGTCGGTTTGTGGAATCTGGCTGCTGATCGTTGCTTCGTCGGTTGATTGGTCGTTTGTAGACGTGACGTACTGCTGCAACGTGTTGGCTGACGACGCCGAGCTGACGCATTGTCCTTCGCTGTATGTGACGCGGCGGGGTCGGCGCTCGGCGAGGCTTGGCGCGGAGACGGCATCGGCCGCCGCAGCCGACGTCGTCAGCGTGGCCGACGTCGAGTCGCTGTTGACGCGCTGGCGGACGGCGCTGCAGGACCCAATCCACAAGCACCTGGTGCGGTCACTGCCTCCTATATGCGCGCAAGCTAGTTGGGCCGTGCTCGCGTCCGTGCAGCTGATGAAGACGCTGGCCAACCGCGAAACCATCGACAGTCTCGTCGCGTCGACGCCGGGACTCAAGGACGACGCGACCGCCAGAAGTCTCTCTTCTCTTTTTCGGCCTTCGCCGACGAGTCGGAACACGCGGTCGTGGCGTTCAGAGCTGTTGCGCGACCCGTTCCTGCTCATGCACTGGCTGGGCGACAGGAAAGTGCTGACGTGCGTTGTCTCGCGGCTTGCTCGCGCCGAGTGCTAGTGCTGTGCAACACCGCTGCGCTCGACGATACAGACTCATGAAGGAGCACCCCAGTCTGCTGGAGGCGGGCCAGCAGCTGCTGTCGAGTCTGCACGCGGACGCCTCTCGCATGGCGTCGAATCCCGGCGCCGCGCTGCTCGCCATGGAGCAGCAGCAGGCCGCAGAAGCGGCCAGCGACGACAGCGACAGCGACGACGACGCGCCCGCCCAGGCAGCGCAGCCGCCGCCGCCCACTATCCGAATGCAGGTGCGCGACGGTCCAGATTTTTTTCCCAAACTTTGATAATTCGTCGGCGCAGTTCAGCCGCCGCCCAACCAGCCGCCGCCTGGCGGTCAGATAACTCCGGACTACCTAGCGCGCGTTCTGGCCGCAGCCGCCGCGGGCACGGGCGTGCCGCACAGAGGTTCGGTTAAGCGCGGTCTGCTGGCATGTTCTAGAAGAATGGTCGCCGGTGTGACAGGCAACATGCCGGCGAGGACGCCTCCGTCGACGCCCGTCATCAACACGAACCAGCTGCAGGCGGCGCTGCAACTGGCGGCCGGCGGCGGCCCGGGCCCGTCTACGGCCGCAGCCGCCGAGCCCGATTACTCGGCGGCGCTGGCGCAGCTGGCAGGCATGGGCTTCGACAACCGCGAGGAGAACGTGCGCGCGCTCCGGTCGGTCGGCGGCAACCTGGAGGCGGCGCTCGAGAAGATCATTTCCGACCGGGAACGCGAGGACGCCAGCATGGGCTTGGACTGACTGAGTAACTCCGTTGTCGAGAGAATCGAGTGGACGGAACCTAGTGTTTGCCGATGTGTACTCTGCGTCTGGAGGAAAAGGATCGCGTCGCAGGTCAGCACTGTCAGCGTGACACAAGAGAACGCAGCGCACAGTATCCCACTGAGGTACCGACGACAACTACGATTTTGATCTTGTTGGATCGAGCGCGACTCGCTCTACTCTTCCCCAGTAACTGAAAGAACGCACTGGCATGTTACGTTGTCAACACAACATCGGACGGGCCCGACTGGGGCGGCGTACACGGTACGGTGTTCTTGGTCGACTCGAGCAGGCCCCTGTAGGTGGCGTCGTCCTCTGCGGACGCCGTCTCTTCCTCGTCGTGCGCGTGCGGGTCGTAGTCGTGGAAGTTGAGCAGACGCGCCTGCTTCACCCCCTGAACGAAGTCGTCAGTCGGGCACCGCACCGGCTGGGCTTGTGGCCCACCTCGAGGAAGGTCTCGAGCACGAGGTTGCGGTCCTCCTCCGTCTCGAACTTCAACTCGAAGTCGCACACGGCGCCCGAGTACTCGCGCGGGCCACCGAAGTCGAGAGCGCGCCAGGAGAGCGACCGACTGGCGCTCTTCGTCGCGTTCGGTACCACTTTCTACAGAGTCGCCTTCGACACACCGAAATGGCAACGAGAGCACGCCGCCGACCGTCGTGAGGCCATGGTGCGCAATGGACACGTCGTCCTCTCCGGCGAAGTCGATCAGATAGCAGCCCAGTTCGGCGTCAGTAGTAATTGTTACGTAGCCCGTGTGTGACTGCTTCTGCTGAAGGAAACGAGTGAACTAAGCGCGATTGACACCACCGCTAGCAAAGCACAACTTTTCGGCGGGAAGCGGCGTGAAGCGTGCGGCGGAACAGTGAGAACCAGGAAGCGACGTGCATCACCACGATTACAGAAGCGAGCTAGCGGGAATGCGCGCATGCGAAGGGAGCGGCCAGCGTGGAAGCGGGACGAAGGATGTCAGCAGAAGCTGCCGCGGGAGACCTGGGGCTTCAGGGGGCTGCTGGCGACGCCGCTGACGGTGAGGGTGGCCGGCGCTTCGGCGAGCACGTCCTCGTACAGCTGCTCGTCCTCGTCCTCGGCTTCTTCCACAGCCTGCTGCTGCCGGCTCACGTAGCTCAGCTCGTCCAGACACGTGAACGCCTTCTCCGCTTGCTCTGCAGTCGGACAGGCGCGACAAACGAGTCAACCGCGACGACGCCCCACAGAGTTCTCGTACCGACCGTCGCTCAACTTGTCGAAATAGTCGCCGCGCGACTCATGACCGCCGCTGCCCCCGGCCGTCTTTCGCTGGTCCAGAAAAAAGGTGGCCGGCAACTTGAACTTGTCCGCTGCCCGATAAATAGCAAACGCAGAACGTACGCACCACAGTCGTCGACAGAGAAAACAATGGTTAGAGAGCTCGCGCTGGGCCACGCACCCTTGTCCTTCTCCTCGTTCGTTAGCTGCGCCGCTGGTTTGGCCGACGACTGTGGAGAAGTCGTCTTGAAGGAAAAACCCTTGAACGGCGACGGAGCTGCTGATTCCGACGACTCCGACGCGCCCGGCTTCGGCTCCGAGGAGGAGGTCGCGGGCTGCAAAGGTCACTGAGGCAACAGTGGGGCAACAATATGGAGGCAACAAGGGCGCCTATCTTCTCTGTCACCTTCGGTTCAGTCAACTTCTTTGCCGCGAGCGAAAAGCTCGACAGCGCGGCAGTGGTCGTTGGCGCCGTTGCCGACGTCGTCGGTGATGCCACTCCGCTGCTGTCCGCCTTCTGGGGGCTTGCGAACACCGTCGACGAAGAGGACGATTCGAAGCTTTCCTTTAAGGAGGCCGTCAAAAGACTCCTCCTACATTCTTACCCAAACCGGTCAATTCGCTCGCACCTTGAAGTGGTCGGCCTGTTCCTGTGTCTTGAAGCGTACGGCGAACTGTTCGTCCTTGAGTTCGTCGTCGGCGAAGTCGCGTGCGTGCCACATCCAGACGGTGGTGGGCGTGGCCGACTTCACCTGGAGCTTCGTCTGCCCCGTCAGGTAGTGGTTGGCGCAGACCTTGTGCACCTGCACAACTGGCCAGCGATGCTCACGAGGAACCAACGCAGCATGCAGCACAGGAACCTGGTCTCTGCGCATGAGCAGACGGATCTTGGCGGTGAGCTTGTGCTTGAGGATCTTCAGCTGGCCCACGCCGCGCTCCTTCCACTCCTTCGTCTCGGCCGAGAAGCGGAACAGCTTCGCCCGCTCAGAGAACAGCACCTGAACGGCAACGGTCGACACGCGACTTCGGCAGCGGCCAAAAGCCCACTCGACCTCTTCGTCCTCCTCTCCCGTGACGACCTGGACCTTGTCGGGCAGGGGGATGACGGGCTCGAAGTGCACGTCCGGCACGAACTCGTCTTCCGCGCTCTCCGACTTACGGCCCTCCCGCGGCGGCGAAGAGGCCGACACGCCGGCGAACACCTAAAGGGAGAGGCACCGCTGGATGCCCTAACCGATAGTGTAGTCTGTAGTCGGAGCGCGCGCGCCTTCGCTGTCGGCAGACTCTGCCAAGCGGGCTTAGCGGAACTGAAGCCGCCACTGGAGGGGCTGCTCTCGGAGCCGCCAGCGCTGCCGCTCGCCAGCTCGCCAAAGGTTCGCGTCCCCTTTCCTTGTCCGCCGACACCATTGCCGCTGGTCAGTTGGCCAAAGGTCGGCGTGTCCTTTGCTGGTCCGAAGAGACTGGGGAAGGTGGGCTGTGTCCCTCCTAAGTAAGCGGGACACAATCCGAAGACAACGAGTGTCGACGCGACGACGCACGCGCCGCGCACCCTCTTTCTTCTCCTGCGCCACTGGCGTGCCGAACGTAAAGCCGGACGGCGCTGGCTCTTTTTTCGTCTCGTCGCTTGTCGTCGTCGTCGTCGTCTTGGGGCCGAAACCGAACGAGAAGGTCGTCTGGCCGCCGGTCGTCGGCGTCTTGTTGTCGAAAGAGGCGGCGACGGCCGCCGGCTTGCCGAACGCAGCGAGTCCCCCGGTCGCTTTGGGCGCGGAGCCGTCCTTGCCGACGCCGCAGCAGACGCAGACGGCGGCGTAGACGTCGTTGCGCACGAGGCAGCCGCTGCACTCCCAACTACCAGGCTTCGGCTTGAAGAGGTCGCCGAACGGCTTCGTCGTCGCCGGCGCCTTCGTGTCCGCTGCCGCGGCCGTCGGCGACGACTGAAGCGAGCACCGGACGACATTGGCGGTCACCAACCACTGGCACCAACCAAAGAAAATACGTGTAGAAGAACATACGACTTCCTGTTTGACACCTTGCGGCTTCGGCAGCGCGGCGGCGGCGGCAGTGGGCGCCGACAGCGCTGAAGGCTTGAAACTGAAGGAGCTGCTCGCGGCGGGTGTCGTCGACGTCTAGAACGACAGGGCGCTGTGACGAGCTGCTCGCGCCGTCTCCACCCAAACCCTTCCGACCTTCGCAGGTTCTGCCTTGATTCCGAAGGAAAACTTCGCGGCACTCGTCGTCGTCGACAGCGCAGTCGATGCGCTGGACGAAGTGTCGTTGGCAGCGGCCGTTGCCTTCTGGGGACTGCCTCCGACGGCGCATTTCTCGAACGTCTCCTAAAGTGCCGAGTCTCACAGTTGGCGCACCAAGCAAACGCCAGTGCCACGCAAGCTACCTTGAAGTGGTCCGCTTGCTCCTGTGTCTTGAAGCGGACGGCGAACTGCTCGTCCTTGAGTTCGTCGTCCGCAAAGTCGCGTGCGTGCCACATCCAAACGGTGGTGGGCGTGGCCGACTTCACCTGGAGCTTCATCTGCGCCGACAGATAGTGGTTGGCGCAGACCTTGTGCACCTGCACAGACGGAACAGACCGACGACGTGTCGACGCCCTCACGAGAAAAAAAAAAGAAGCAGAAACCTGGTCTCTGCGCATGAGCAGACGGATCTTGGCGGTGAGCTTGTGCTTGAGGATCTTCAGCTGGCCCACGCCGCGCTCCTTCCACTCCTTCGTCTCGGCCGAGAAGCGGAACAGCTTCGCCCGCTCAGAGAACAACACCTGAAGACGACGGTCGACACGCGACTTCGGCAGCGGCCAAAAGCCCACTCGACCTCTTCGTCCTCCTCTCCCGTGACGACCTGGACCTTGTCGGGCAGGGGAATGACGGGCTCGAAGTGCACATCCGGCACGAACTCGTCCTCGCCGCCGACGCCGCCTTCCGCGCTCTCCGACTTGCGACCCTCCCGCGGCGGCGACAAGGCCGACACGCCGCCCAACACCTAGACGAGCGGGTCGCGCGGGGACGTCTGACGAGAAAGGTTACCTTCGCTGTGGGCACGCTCTCGCAGGCGGGCTTGTTGGGGGCAGCAGCACCAAAGCCGCCACTGAAAGTGCTTCCGCCGCTCGCCAGTTGGCCAAACGTCGGAGTGTCGGTCGCTTGTCCCGCGGGTCGTGGAAGGAGCGGTTCCTTCTTTTCTGAAAATAGGAACGCGTCTCCGCCAACCGCATTCGTGACAACAACACTAGCGAAAGCACCTGTCTGGGTCCCTTGGACGAATGAAAACTTCTCTTGAGCGACTGGAGCGAAACGAAGAGCCGCCGCCGAAGGCTCGGTCTGTGGCTGTGTCGTCGTCGGCGCTGGCGCTCCAATGGGCGCGGTGGTGGGGGCCGGCGCCGGGGGGACGACTGTTGCCGGCAGCGGCGTGAGTGACATCAGCTGCGACGCGTTGGCTGTCGGCACGAGCGGAGGGTGATCGGTGGTCGTGACTGGCATGACGGACGCCGCAGCCGCCGCCTGTTGCGCGGAGGCAAAGGCGCTGTAGAACCATGGGGGAAGCGTCGGCATGGGTGGCGGTGGCGGTGGCGGCGGAGGAGGCTGTGCGCGCGACGACGTCTTGAGAACGACTTCGGCGAGCTGTGTGGCCAGCTTGGCCATCTCGTCGCGCTGCAACTTGCCCAGCTCCGTGAACTCCTTCTGCACTTCCAGCAGCTGATTTCGACAGGCCAGCTGCTCCGCGATCCGAGACTCCTAAGAACAAGGCGATCGGGGTCACGTCACGACGGAAACGCTGGCAGCACGCAAAAGCCTATATTTACGTGCGACTGCTTCAGCTCGTCGTGCCTCTTCTCGAGCAGCGCGGCGAAGTGGTCGAGCTTGCGCTCGAGCTTCTGCCCCACTTCTTCCACTTTGTCGACGGCGCGGTTCACGCCCACCGCCACGACGTTCTCGACCTCGGCAGCCGTCAACGTCGGCTGAGCAGCGGCGGCGCTGGCCGAAGTCGCGACGGCCGGCGATCCTGCGGCCGTCACGCACGGCTGAGAGCCCGACGACTCGTCGAGCAGCGAGGAACTAGCCGCGATAGGCCGCGTCTGCAACAACTCTACTAGAAGCTCGCAAACGGGAACTGTTCTTTTCTTGTGTTCACGCACCCCTCTGTTGGCGATTTGTTCGATGCGCGATCGCAGCGCAGAGCTTCGCGACACGTCTCCCGATCCGCGGTTCGAATCGTACAGTCTAAAACAAGCGCTGCTGAGTTGTCGGCTGTCAGTGGCGTCGAACGAACCTTGAGAAAGGCGTGCCGGCGACTATGCTGCCTCCTCCGCTTCCCTGGCGCACCGTCTCTTCTAGACTCCGCACGATTTCTTCGTCGGCCGATCCAGACATTGCGCTCGCGAAGGGTTTCCGCGGCAAGAGATTTGAAATCACTTCCAGTTCCACTCGATACACAGCCAAGACCAAGCGGCTCCGAACGGGAATACCCGATCCATGTGAACCATGTGAACCATGTGAACCATGTGAACGAGAGCTTCGTTATTTCGGTGCGATATTTTTCTTTCTTGTCTCCCCGTCTCGCATATCTCTAAACCGGGGGGGTGGAAAGGTTATCGGGTGACCGAAGACAACCGCCTCTCTTATCTGTCTGTCTGTCCGTGCGCGTGTGCACGTGCCTGTGCGTGCGCGCGTGTGTACGTGCGTGCTTAGGCTTAGGCTTTCGCTTAGGCTTAGGCTTTGCTTAGGCTTCGCTTAGGCTTCGCTTAGGCTTCGCTTAGGCTTCGCTTAGGCTTCGCTTAGGCTTCGCTTAGGCTTCGCTTAGGCTTAGGCTTAGGCACGCACGCCGCGCACGAGTGCACGCTCACGCACGTGTACGTGTGCGTGCACGCGTGCGCGCGTGCACGTGCCTGTGCGTGAACGTGCGTGAGCGTGCACGCATGCGCGTGCGCGCTTGCGTGAGTGCGTGCGTGCCTAAGCCTAAGCGAAAGCCAAAGCCTAAGCGAAAGCGAAGCCATGTCCAGAATGTAAAAATTGTGAACCAAAATATGTGTTTGATACCACGATAGTTCAGATTGAGTTGCCAGCGACAACGAAGATCTCGTGGTGGTGCACCGCGAGCGCTTCTCTATTCCCCCGAGAAGCGCCACTCCGCGACATGTTGCTGCACTGTCGCTATAGTTGCGTCGTTGTGCGCTATCCCTACAGTGGCGTAGCCAAGGGGGGGAGTAGGGAGGGTATACCCCCACCCTTTCTGGAAATCTGTACCCCCTCCCGAAACCAAATACTGGCTACCCCACAGGCGGCAAAGTGGAGCTGTCGCACTGCGAAAAAATCCGCGCCAACTTTGGGGTTTTTCTTTAGGCAAGTGATGCGATCTGCTAAATAGAGCAGGGATGGGATCGTTCACATGGTAGTTCACAGGAAACGTTACAATTAAAATAATAAAAGCAGACGATGCTAAAAATTAAACAATATATAATTAATATAATTAACAATTGATATAAAGAACAGACGCAAAACAAAATCAGTATTATTACTAAAAGCCTTCGACGGAGAGACAGTAGAAAAAATGTCGCACCGAAATAACGATGCACTCGTTCACATGGTTCACATGGTTCACATGGTTCACATGGATCGGGTATTCCCCTCCGAACGGATCAACTTCAAGGGGAATACCCGATCCATATGCACCATACGCACCATATGCACCATGTGCACCAAGCCTTCGTTATTTCGGTGCGATATTTTTCTCTCTTGTCTCTCCGTCTCGCATATCTCTAAACCGGGGGAGGGAGGGGGATTATCGGGTGACCGAAGGCAACCGCCACTCTTATCTGTCTGTCAGTCCGTGCGCGTGCACGCGCGTGCGCGTGTACGTGCATGTGCGCGAGTGCATGTGCGTGTGCGTGCGTGCACGTTTGCGCGCGCGTGTGCACGTGCGTGTGCGTGCGTGCGCGCCTAAGCAAGCCTTATCCTAAGCAAGCCTAAGCCTAAGCACACGAGAGCGGACACGCTAGCCAGCCGAGCAACGCGTCAGCACGTGCGTGCAACTGTGCCGACTCGTCGTCTCGTCGTCGTCAACGTCAGTCTTAGCGCGCTGTCGCAGCTCTCTGTCTTCTGGCCAGCAGACCATGCCGGACAGGACGACTACGTCGTCCCGGCAGCGTCGACAAGAACTGCCGACACGCCAGCCGACCGAGTAACACGAGCTGGCGGCTCGTCGTCACTCGTCAACGCGCACCTTGTCGACACCATCACCACCACCACACGCGATGGCTCGCACGCAACCAACGACAGCAGTTTGCAATTGCAAGGTACGGCTGGCAGGCCTTGGTTGTGCCAGTCGGCGCCCCCGTCCTGCCAGTCGGTCGTCACAAGCCCGCCAGCAGCTGAGTAGCGCCGCCAGACCCCCTCCCACATGCGGCGGTCTCCAGCAACTGATCCAGCCCAGAAGCCGACAGCCCACAGGTGGCAGTGGGCGGCTGCTTCTTCTGATCCCTGGGTTACCCTAAGTCGTTTCGCTCGGTCATGGCTAACGTTGTGGTCGCGAACTACGCTGTCATTTACTACCTTAATAACTATTGAGTGTATCTATCGTTGCTGTGTGTATCGTGTAACACAAAAATTAAAACAGTAAAAAGAAGATAAATAATAAAGCTTAATAACATTGAATTGATATAAAGAACAGACGCAAACATTTCAAATAAACAAAATTGATATTAAAATAAACAAAAAGTATTCGACGGAGAGACAGGAGAGAAAGTGTCGCACCGAAATAAGAAAGCTCTCGTGCACATGGTGCATATGGTGCATATGGTGCATATGGATCGGGTATTACCACTTCAAGTGCGAAAATTGAGAAACAGTAGTCAGAAGCTCGAAGCCCCACCAAAACTACACCAGAAAAAGATGCGGCTGAGCACCTGCACCTGGTCAACGGTTACGCTTAAATGCAGCACACGTTAAATGCAGCACAGGTTGTATATGATAAAGAATGCAGGCAGGTAAAGTATGCAGGCAAGCCGACTTTCGCTGCCTAAGCCTAAGAGTAAGCCTAAGCTAAAGCCTAAGCAAAAACCTAAGCCTAAGCCTAAGCTAAAGACTAAGCAAAAACATAAGCCTAAGCCTAAGCAAAGCCTAAGCCTAAGCAAAAACCTAAGCCTAAGCAAAGCCTAAGCCTAAGCCCAACCTTAAGCCAAGAAAAGCTGTGGAAGTCAACTTGCTTGCATACATCACCTGCTTGCATGCCTGCATCCTTTATCACATACAACGTGTGCTGCATTTAACGTGTGCTGCATTTAACTGACACCCCCAGGTCAACTACCTCCCAGTTTTCGCTCCAGACACCCCTCCCCCCATTCAGCCAGACCCGATTACAGGTATGCCTAAAAGTTGGTTGATTGAAAGTTTGATGAAACGTATGTTGGTCTGGTCTTCCTTCTCCAAGAGCCGCTTACTCTATCTCCTCTGTACCAAACCGCCGCTGGTAGGGTACGCTACACTGCTGCTTTACCGTGTGCATAAAATAGTAGGTGCAAACGAGACTGCAGTATTTCTGTGCGGTTTCCGTTTAGTGTTCGAAGTTCGAAAGTTCCGTCCGACTACTGTTTCTTCAAAGAGGGTCGCAACGACAGTTCGACGAAACTTCTCATGAGGGAGCAATTTTTTTTTAAAGGGCAGCTTTGAAAGGACACGACACGCAGTAGCAACATCACAGATATGGCGCACACATTGTTCGCCAATGTACCTATGTTGCTTTTATTTAGGTGTTCCTGCCTGCAGGCAAATTTTGTACCTTATCCCGTTTATTGCAGTGTTTCAGTTCACCATTCCGATCCATTTTCCAACACCCCGCCCCCCATCCCCCCAGAATTTTCCCAAGGTACTTTTACTCCAGTACTGCCAGTATAGCTCAGCAAATGGTCAGCTCTCCCCACTTTTGTTCCACCCCCCCCCCCTCAGAATTCAGCCATTTACCCACCCAACTCTTCCAGACCTGGTTACAGGTATGCTTCTGAATCCTACCTGATGTGTATGTGATGCGTCCTTGAATGCTTTGCAGAAGCAAAAACACGGTCCAAAATCCTATGCCTGAAGACACGCTGATTGACTGACTGGACGGATTCTTTTTGGTAAAAAATGGGTATTAATAGGGTCGAAACGCTGTTATTTAGCTGTTTTAGGGTCATATAACACTGAAACCACTAAAAACCAGCATTTATTCACTTTTATCGTTTTTTTGACAGGGTGAAAATCCCTTGGGAAAATTATTGGGGGGCTTGGTGGGTGTATGAAAATTAATGCCCCCCCCCCCCAGTTACAGGTACGGCTTAACCAAAACCCACAGACTTCTGCAATTTGTATATTCAATGCACTGCATCATGTGATGATTTCTGTATCTGATTGGAAAACGAAATCCCACATTTGATGTTGCAGCCTTGCAGGTATGTGAAATATTTGCATATCTCACGGGTTACGGTACCTATATACAGTAATGCCAACCGTATCTTGACTTCTGTAAAATGTTCCAAGGCTGCTACACGCACAGTTGCACCTCTATTAATACATCACAGCTCTGCGGTGCGTTGCACATTCAGACAACGTCCACCAATATCATACGCTATGCATACTACGAACGTACAATGAACATGGAACCTTTCATGCAGTCTTCGCGCTTGGGCTGGTATGTGGACACAGTTTTGAGTAATTCACAGCCCCAATCTGTTCGACAGACGCGAGGTGCGCTTGTATACGGGCGGCCGCCAAATGAACTGTTTCTGTGCAGACAGAGAGCGCATGCGTCACCATAAGCGCGGCGTAAACACTCTTTAAACGCCTAGAACGAACGAAAGCAAAAGAGCGAGATCCGATACAATTTAACGGTGTAACTACCAGGTTTGCACAAATTTTATCAATACCAAACCCAACAAGTACGCATGCCTCAGTCGACAGTAAGGAAGGGGCGCTACACACAAGTACGCGCCTAGAATTCAGCAAAGCGACGGGCGAGCAGACGTTCAAGTGTCGCCTTTGGTGCCGAGGCCCCTGCCAAAGCCCTTGACGCAGACGACGTGGGCCTTGCTGTGCGCGCTGCTCGACAGTCCGAAGTCGTCGGGCAGAAGGCTCGCCGAGTACCGCTGCCGCGTCGACGACGAGAAGCGCGCATTGGCGACACCCGACGCCGGCGGCGTCACGCGTGCTGCAACGCGCCCGCGCTGCCCTCTCTCTCTCCCTCTGGTCAGGCCAGCTCGACTAGCGCACCGGTGCGAAACCGCTGCGACACGCCTCCGCGCATCAACGACGACGCCGCCTGCCGGTCCTTCTCCGCTGCCGCCACTCCACTGGGAGGTGCTGGACAGAGCGCGGCGGCCGCTTCCACTCCCAGTCCTAATGTGCAAAAAGAACCACGGAACCAATGGAGGAAAGAAAGAGCGAGTGGGCAGTGGGCACCAAAGTCGAGCTCCGAGGGAGGAAGCGGTGGCACGACGGTATCGAAGTCGTCGTAGCCGGGAGGCGCGACGGCGGGCGGCGACAGCGCAGCAGCGGCCACGTCGGCCTCGGCTTGCTCGTCGTTGTCGTCGCCGAGGAGGTGTCGAGGCGTGAGGCTGATGCGCAGGCCGCCCGACAGCGCCACGAACGTCTCCTTCCTAGGCCGCGTCGAGTGGTGCACGCAGTGCGAGGCCGAGCAAAAGCAAGCCAGTGGAAGCGCACAGGGCCAGCTTGACGTAGGCGGTAGCGCAGAGGCCGCCGCGCGCCTTGTGCCGCTGACAGGCGGCGAAGTGGCCCTCGTGGCGCGTCAACGCGTCGAAGTCGGACAAGGCGAAGCTGTCGACGTCGAAGCGATAGCGGTCCATCAGCAGGCGACGCAGCTCGGCGTCCTGCCCTGCATCGGTCGTATTCCTGGCTCCCAGTGGCGCTGTGTTCAAGTGTCGGCAGCTACCGCCGGCGTCGGCGCAGGCGCCGTCCTCGTCAGGCTCAGCGTCGAGTTCGTCGGCGACGGCGTAGTGCATGAGGCCGACGACGAGGTCCTCGAGGCAGAAGAACCGATTCGGAGTTAGCGTCTTCTCCTCGCCGCCTGCGCAGAGAGCGGCACGCGATCAGCGGCGGGCGTGCGCGACGTACGGTCGTTGTCGAGTCGCTGCTCGAGCAGGAAGGAGAGGCAGCCGACGACGGCGTTGTAGTTGACGGCGGGCACGAACACGTGCTCGGCGTCCCACTGGCGCACGAGGCGGCAGATCTTGTTCGCCAGCCGGCCAAAGTCGTCCTTCAGATCCCAGAACCGGCGGTCCTCCTCGCTCGGCGCCGGCGCGATGCCGTGTGTGGGTGAAATTGTGCAGCCAGCTGGCAGCAGGTACACGACAGTTTCCAAAGGGCGCGGGCTCTAGGCCACGACCAGCTCTATTGGTCACTGCCATGCACATTTCAAAAAAAGCGGTTGGGGCTTTCACCCACTCCCCAAACCACCTGGCCCAGCTGGTTGAGCGTTTCCGCTTTTACCAGTGTGCCCTGCTGCCGTCAGGTGTCGGTTGACCGACGGTTGATGTCTGACCGGTTTTTCTGGTATCTTTTTTCTGCTGAGTTGTGTTTCTTGAGTAGGATCGGCAACGACGCGTTGGTGGATCGCTTTCTGGCGAAGGAGGCGTTTGAAGAGTTCAAGACGAAATTTGTAGCAGTCGAACTGTCAACGTTGACGTGCCATTTACTAACAAATCAGTTCGTAATACACAGTGCAAGTACACTGGTATGTTTGTCCAACTTGTTCAAGTGCGATGCGTAAGTGGAATTCGCACTTGTTATAGATATTTATTGCAACATACTGTACTTTTGCATGCTAGCGTTTGTCCGCAGCACAGTTTTCTACTGTAGTATGCAAATACATTTTTGATTTGTAACTTTTTTTTGTAGTGTTTTGTACTGTGTAATGTGCCTAACGGTTGTGGCTTTTTTCAAATTTTTCAAGTAGTGTAATGTTGAAAGTGGCTAAAAGGCTTGGCGTCGAATTGACGAGCGACTCACGTTAGCGAGGGCGAATGCACTGGATTTCCCTACTCGCACGGCCCGTTTTCTTTCTGCGTCGTTTTGCATTCTGAACAGTCAGTTTCTCTTGTAGGAGGGCTGACATTGTTGACCGTTGACCGTTGATGTATCGCTTTCCGACGAAAACTGCTTTTGGGGAGTTCAAGGCGAACTGGGAAGAAGCGGTCGACGAACTGTCGCCGCGGAAGCCGCTGTCGCTGCCGAAGTCGCTCTGCTGCCTCCGCCGCAGACGCTACGCGTCCGCCTCTGTGACGGTCCTTCCCTCCTTCAGTGGAATGTTCCCTCCTTCAGTTCGAAGCCGCGGCCCTGACGGACCCGCCTCTACGTTCGTTGCAATCTGCGTATCGTACGTGTCAACGCGATGTGCCGTTGTGGTGAGCATTGTGACTGACTAGTGCGAGTGAGTAAAAGTCATGGTGCTTTCTCGTGTGCGTTTTTTTCGCGACGGATCTGTGTTATACAAAGGGATCGAAGAGTGAATCGTGACGAATGAGCCGTGTGCGCTTAGCGTGATGACGGTTGCGGTCATGGCTGTGCTCTGGGGGTTGACGCGTGTCGCGGTCGCGTTCGACTGGCGCCAGTCGCCTCTGCCGCGCTACTATCCGCCCTGGTCGACCGGCGACCTCGACGCCGCACGCTCCAAGGCCGACTGGCTCACCGCTCCTCAGCAGGTTCGCCCTCGTCTCTACTGAGAATCGGCGCCGCAACCATGTAGTGGGTGTGCACGCGTGCGCGCAGACGCGCGAGTACGTGGAGGCGGAGTTCGCGGCTGCGAGCTACACGGCCGGCTGCGACCGCCTCGACGCCCAGTACGGCGGCGTCGTCGTGCCCGTCTACTTCTGGTCCAACAGCCGTCTGGAACTGCCCTGCAAGGTGCCGCGCGCTTTCTCTGCCGACGCGTCTCTTGCGCTGACCCTGGCTCGGAGTGGCGCTTGTGCAGCTCTGCAAGATGCGCTTCCTGTACAACGGACTGCCGAAGCGCTGGCAAGCGCTGCCCATGCAGCTGTCGATCCGCTTCCTCAAGGAGAAGAACAAGGTGGCCCGTCTCTGTCTATGAACGGCAGGCGGCTGGCAGAGAGAAGACGGAGTTTGCAGAAGGCGATGCCGTACTCAAAGCTGTGGATGGAGCTGGGCGAGCTCGAGCGCTACCTACGCAACCAGACACTGCTGCCGCTGCCGCAGCCCCTCGACGCCAGCTCCCCGCCCCAGTTCCCACCGCACCCGCGCTTCTACCAGCGCGACGGCAAGCTCGTCATCCTCAATCCCTCCGTCTTCAACCAGGGTCAGGCAAACTCATCACCGCAGCGGACGTCAGGCCGCTGTCCGTCCTCCTGGGTGAAGGAGAACGGGCGCTGCCTCAGGCATCTACCGCTGCGTGGACGACGAGTCGCAGCGGTTCTCGGGCATCTACTACTCGCTCATTCCCATGACGCCGCTCAACTACATTCCACAGTCGGGCGATCACGGTATTCTCCAGAGCGAGACTCTCCTATCCCGCGCATGGGTGTCGACGTGATAACGATTCCCGTACGCAGCGCTGTCGTGCAAGTGGCTGGACGAGGAGGGCGGCGGGGGCTGCGCCGGCCACTCCAAGGGCGGCTTCGATCCCTATTGGCAGTGGCAGTTTCAGCCCGCCTACTACTCCCAGTCGGCCCCGGAGCCTCCGGCCTACGCGCGAGATCCCAGCCGGCGCTTCTCTGTGGGTAGTGCCAAATTACCGTAAACCCTCTAGTTAGCCGCCGCCCCCCAAATGAGCCCTACAAGGCTTTACGGTATGTTCGCCCCTTGTTTCGAGCCACCAGCTGTGCACAGTGGACTTTAGAGACCCCGTCCGTCCGAGTACGACCTGCCGAACGTGGCGGTGTGGCTGCAGGCGAACGATAGCAACAACGTGCCACCGAAGAACGTGTGGGCGGAGGGCGTGAACCTGGACGTCGTCTTCCGCTGGTCCGAGTGGACGCCCTGTCGCGCCTGCAAACCACAAGTGGGCCGGCAAGTGCGCGAAGGTATGCGTGGGCGCTGCGCCGCCGCCGGTCGGAGTGGACGCGCCCTCCGTGCGCGTGTGTCGCGCGCGCGCGCAGGCCACTGCTACGTGCGCAAGCGCGTTCCGGGCCGGAAGATCCGCGTGGCGGGCTACGGCACGAAGCCGCGCCACGTCGCCTGGATGGAGCGCCTCAACGACGTCCTCTCCCGCGAGCCCTACCTCTCGGACGGCATACGGTTCGTCTTCTTGCCCCCCCCCCCCCATTGAGTGAGACAGTGCGCGCGCGCGCACTTGCCCACCGCCACTCAGCCTGCACTCGGGCATGATGGCGCTGGCGACGTCTGCCGACTTCTGGACGGCCGGCGAAGAGACGGCGCAGCGTCCAAAGGACGGCTATCCCTACTGCGACAAGCACTTCGCCGACCACGCCATGCGCGGTGAGGAGCGCGCACTCGGCGCCGCGCCGCGCCGCGCCGGGCCGGGCAGCAGCGTACGGCGCCGGTCGGCTCGCTCGAGGGCTCTTCACGGAGATGTGGAACACGGCCGAGGAGCTGTCGGCGCGGTCGACCATCCAGTTCCGCCGCGACGCCCACACGGGACGCGCGGCCGCGCACGCCAGCGGCTGGCTCTGCGTCGACGGCCACGCGGACGGCAGGCGCACTCGCATCATGGGCACCTACTTCTTCGACATTCGACAGTGCTCGCGCAATTGTTGAGAACGTTACCGTAGTCTACTGTTACTGCGTTATGGCGTGCCTCGGTTGTTTTGTGTTCGTGTTGCATACACTCGGTTCTGTTGACTCGCATTCGACAAGGTTTAACCCGAGTTACACAACATCAGTGTTGGACAGCAGCAGTGTTGAAGTTGAGTTGAATTTAAGCCGTAACACTACTGAGGTAAACCAGAGGAGAAGGTACAACTAGTTAGTTGCCGTCGCTGGAGTTTCTGAACCCGTTTGCGTACAGCAAATGCTTTCAATCTAGCTCGAAGCGTCGACTCCGTCTCGTCATACATCGGGAAACACTCGACGGAAGGAAGAAGGAAGCGAGTCTGGAAGGAAGACGTAACTTTGCATAATTATTCGGTGCGTTATAACATATGCTTTTCCCTTGTCGCCTTTCAAAAGAGATTAGTATTTCTAAGAAGCGCCAACTTGAAATATGGCGGAGCTAAATTTTGGCGCGCTTGACGAGTTCGTGGAGTCGACCGATGAAGCGGCTAATCTGGTGGTCCGCAAAACGCGCCAGGACGTGGTCGATGCGGCGCTGAAGAGCGTGCCCCACCTGATGCCTGAGGGCATGCAGCAAGCCAGCTTTGTCATCGACTGCACAGCGATCAGGACCACCAAGGATCTTTGGCGCTAATGCACTTAGGTGGTCCCATGAAAATGTAGCGGTCCTTTCGACAAAAGCAGTGTAGTGGTCCAAAAAGTAAAGTTATTTCGGTGCGCTTTCTTACATTGTAGTGGTCCTTTCCTTTTAGTGGTCCTTTCGAAAAAAGCAGTGTAGTGGTCCTTTCCCGAATGTTATTTCGGTGCGCTTTCTTGCATTGTAGTGGTCCAACGTATTTTTTGCTGTTTTCAGCTTCCTGACACCCTTAAGGGTTCACAACGCCATTCAGAGTGTTCTTTAATGAGCAATTAAGTGAATTAGAGACAAGTATGAGCTTAGGCTTAGGCTTAGGCTTGAGCCTGGGACAAGTACTTGACTGAGACAAGTACTTGCACAGTGCAGCTAGCATTTTGTGTCATCATGGTGCTTGTGCTTTGGTGCATTGCACACAGAGGCGTCAATGCAGGTGCTGGTGTTGTGGTGTCTGGTTAAAGCAGAACTGCATTCAGGCTGGTTCTTCATGGCGGTGGCACGCACACAACAAAAAAACGATGGTGGGTTGGGCCTGGGGCTTGTAACCTTGCAGAGTAAGTGCCAGCTGGGTAGGAAGGGGTGGGGCAGATACAGGTCACTGGATGGGGTGTTGTTGATGCCCCCTGCCTGCCTGCTACGCGTGGTGGAATGGCATCTGGTGCCTGACAGCTTTGAGTAGGTGGTTGAAAATTTTTACTTTATTGAAATGGCGGCGAAAGATATACTGATAGAGGTAGGTGGGAAACAGCGCCCTTGACGTCCCGTGCAGGTGCCAGAGGGAGTTTTTGAGCGACGACCATGTCGCTTCGATGGTCTGAACTATGCGCCAATGTACACGTTTGCCAATATTATCATGACATGTAGGTATCTGTACATACATCATGTACATAGTTTGCACATTCAGTAAAACCTGCGTGTGGATCGTGGGGTCGTGTGGGTCCACAAAGCTGACCCGGTGGTTGACCCAGTCGTGGCGCAGGTTCCACTGGTTCTGGACAGCTGCCAGGCCACCATAGGCAGCCCATCCATCGCTTATGACCCTGGTTCCAGGGTTGACATAGCTGAATGTTACCGCTTTCACTGAGTCTGTTCTTATGGAATACCTTTGTACAGGGTGGCCCGCCGATCCGTATCCAACTTTAATCGCTCGCCATTCCTTGGTCCGGCCGTCGATTTTCCCAAAATTTTAACACGTGGTGCTGCAACCCTTTACTTAGATATGTACAAAGTTTCATTAAAATCTGCCCAGCGAATAACCTTATATTTGCTCATACGCCTAACCACCGGTTTTCAACGTTTCTGCCACCTACAGCAGTGCATTTTTCACAGCGCTCTGAGACACAACAACAGATTCTCGAGCAGAACTAAGCGTTGAGGTGGGCAAACGCGTTTTCTATCGCAGGCTTCGGAAGTTGCCGCTTTCTTTCGGCGAGAGAGCCAGTTTCTGCAAATCTCTTGACGATTTGCAGCACCGATTTGTGGTTGCAGGTTTTCCACTCCGGAAACAGTTTTGACAGACGTCTGACCGTTTCCCGGGCATTTTTCGTCTCGTAATAAACTTTAACGGCACTAACTCTTTGCTCAAGAGAGAGAGGCGAACTTTCAGCCATAACGGCGCACTAAAAAACAAACTAGTTTTGCGCGTTACCGTAAAAACGGTATAGGTTACAGTAATTGTACATAACTTTTTTATTTTGTTTTAGAAACTGCTCAAACTTTGCACATATCTAAGTAAAGGTTTGCAGCACCACGTGTTAAAATTTTGGGAAAATCGACCGCCGGACCAAGGAATGGCGAGCGATTAAAGTTGGATACGGATCGGCGGGCCACCCTGTACATTAACAGCACAAATGTTGAACGAACCGAAAGATGAGTGGCAGCAGTGTAGCCGCATCTCGTTGCTGGACTGGTACCACAAACACTAAATCGGAGGCACAGACTTAGACGACTTAACCAAAACATGCCAGCCACGTTGCTTTCAACGTTCGACGTTGCGTGATGCTACATGCCTTTCGACGTTCCACGCTCCACCATGCCAAAGCACCACTGCTGTGGCCTGTGCAGCACTGCACCACGGCGCCGGAGATGCGGCTCAATTTTTTTAGCGCTGCCTTCCATTTCACTCAATTATAAGGCTAATTAGGTAATTGTTGGCAAAGATTTACCGCAGCCCGAAAAAACTGATTTAGAATCCATGCGTCCCCGTTGTCCCCGTGGCGCATTGACCTAACACTCTAATCCAATCCAATCCAATTCAAAGCACTCTAATCCACGTTGTCAGCATACGGGCCCTGAACACACACAGCACAGGTACATACAGTACTGAATCACGCTTGTGAAATAAGTCACAAACCACTCCTGCATCACGTCGCGGATAAAGTTGTACCAGTCCACGATGGAGTGGTTGCTGTCGATCTCCAGCTCCCTCTTGATGAGGTCGTATGGTGCGGTGGGGTTTGATGCCCACATGTACATACTGCTTCCATCTAAGCACGTATTCTTAGGTCCGGCTACAATGGCCTGACGACTGTCGCCCAGCAGCAGGGCGGGGCGGCGTCCTCCTGGGAGCTGGAACCGGATGCCTGGGACTGGGCGCGCAACTGCTCTGAAGTCGACGAGGAAGTCCACGTCGACCCAGACAGCTCGGCCAAGCGGCGGGACGTGGTGGCGGCCTCCTGGGAGTCCCTCTTAGTAAATGATCTATTTACTAGTCTCTGGTCGCGTTGTCTATGTGCACCATGTATTCCTTCAGCCTTCCCCCGCGGCCCGACTACACCGGCGGGCTTCTCGCAGCGGTGGAACTGGAAGCCTGGGAGGGGGCGTCGCTTGACGGCTCAGAAGTCGACGAGGAAGTACAAGTCGACCTGGACAGCTCAGGCGACGACTGCAACCGGCTGGAGTCCCTCCAGCTGGACGATTAGTCAGTTAGTCCCCTCCCCCCCCATCCGTTACAGTGTTCTGTGTCGCCTGTACTGCGTCGCCTCGCGCAATCGATCTCGTGCATCTTGGCTTGTTGTGTTTACTTCAAGCCTAAGCCTAAGCTCAAACTTGTGTCTAATTCACTTAATTGCTCATTAAAGAACACTCTGAATGGCGTTGTGAACCCTTAAGGGTGTCAGGAAGCTGAAAACAGCAAAAAATACGTTGGACCACCACAATGCAAGAAAGCGTACCGAAATAACATTCGGGAAAGGACCACTACACTGCTTTTGTCGAAAGGACCACTAAAAGGAAAGGACCACTTAAGTGCCGCATAACCGCACCAAAATAACTTCACTTTTTGGACCACTATACTGCTTTTGTCGAAAGGACCACCAAATAGTCATGGGACCACCTAACTGCATTAGCGCCGGATCTTTTTGTGGACTCGTACGGAAAGTGGGGCAGAGGTTGCCGAGCGTGCCGATACTTCACAGCTGGTAAATAAATTGGCATTGTGGAAAACAAAAACATTAAAAATTAGTACCCAATTAATATTTGTGCAGTGTTATGGACACTGTACAGTTATGTCGGATGCATTGTGTTGTGATGCGATATATTTGGAAAGTCAGACCAGTATATATGAATTTTAAAGTGACTATGAAAATATAACTATAAATATAAATATTAAGGAAAAATTTGCAGACAGCTGCAAAAAAGGAGAATATGTGACTTCCGTAGACAGAAGTTGAGCTTGAAAAGAAAAAATTTTCATTTGTATTTGCACATTGCTGAAGTCCACTTTGAAAAAAGATTGTATAAGAGCATTGCAGTGGAGTCCACTTTGAAAAACGATTGTATAAGAGCATACAATGGTATGAACAATCAATTTGCTTGTCACATAATCGGCGTTTTTAGCGCTCGCTACATGATGACAGAATACAGTGGCACTTATAGCACTAGAGGCGCGCGCGGCCTCCGGCCGCCATTTGGGCAAGCCCAGAGAAATCCGAGCAGACGTACGCCCTATACGCATTATGAACTCCGTTGATAAACATTACGCTTAGGTATTTTTCCGTTTGTCTGCATACCTGTTGCATGCAGGGGTGTCGACTCTGGAATACACCACGATAGACAGTTGGCGCTCACAATCAAAAGAATAGCATAGAGACCAACACAACGATCAATCGACCAACACTCAACACTTCCAAGCCAACGCATAACGTAGGTACTCTACTGTACATGCGCTTGCAAAGTAGATTGTCATACGCGAGCGAGGGCAAGCAGTGGCGGATCCAGATTTTTTTCGGAGGGGGGGGGGGAGATTTAGCAGAAGAGGGAGCCCTGTTGAAATTTACAGATGCTGGGCCATTTCGGCGATGTTTTGGGCGCCCAATCAGTCCATTATTGACAAGTAATACATGAAATCGACGTTGCAGGCAAAAAGTTTTGCGATTTTCGACCACCTACACGCATTTTTATCCGGAAAAGTAGGTTCGCCAAGGAAATTTCTCCCACGGCCCAGGCCCCCCCCCCTAGATCTTCGATTTCGGGATTTCGACTTCGCGATTTCCCCCACCCTGGACCCGCCACTGAGGGCAAGCTAATCACGCTGAGGGCAAACGCAACGCTAATCATGATATTCACGCCAGTACTACAGCAGTGCTTCTTTGTACACGACGTTTCTCGTCAGGCCCTCATCGCTTTTCCTGAGGGCAAAGTGCAGTCTGTCCGGTGCTCCGACGCGCGACGCGGCCACATAGAGCTGGCCATGACTGAAGACGGGCTGGTTGAGCCAGACGCCAACGTTGCGCAGTGTCTGGCCCTGGCTCTTGTTGATGGTCATGCAGAAGGCCGGCCGGACGGGGAACTGGCGGCGCTTCCACTTGATCGGCGCGATCTGGTCCACAGGAGAGAGGTCGATGCGAGGGATGAAGACCGTGTCCCCTTTACGCTCTCCTAGGCAGTCACGTGTCCCGCGTCAACAGTGCTCAACATTAGCAGTATACTCAACACCCCCCCCCCTCAGTTACAGGCGTCATATCATTGTCTAATGGACTGAAAACACTACA
Source organism: Paralinhomoeus sp. GSCO2_6 (assembly GCA_030248085.1). Taxonomy (NCBI): domain Eukaryota; kingdom Metazoa; phylum Nematoda; class Chromadorea; order Monhysterida; family Linhomoeidae; genus Paralinhomoeus; species Paralinhomoeus sp. GSCO2_6. The sequence goes on along the minus strand of JASAMY010003819.1, from coordinate 14,747 downwards.
CCTCAGTCTAAGTCAAACGCGAGCCAGGTTTTAGAGGAAAAAATGTAAGCACGCACACATAACAATGTACTACAATGTACACCTGATGCGATTTTGCAGCTGAGCAGCCTCTCTCCTATCTTGTCGACAATCAATCGTGTGCCATTGCAGAGCCTTTCTTTCGCATTTAGGTTCCGCATCAACATCACCACCATTTTTTGCTGAATTATGATAGCGTATCACCATGAAAAGAGGCACAGAGAAGACCACGTAATTTACTTTACAACACATGCGCGTACATATGCACGCACTCATGCAACAACTAAACAACATGCGACTGACCCACCACAGCCATACATGTGCTGGTGGGGGTGGGGGCTTTATGGACCCCAATCGCCAATTTCTGGGTCTGGAGCCCACCCGCCTGTCGACCCCCCCCCCCCCCCCACACACTCACACTTCGCAGAGACATATAGACCCCCTCACCTCGACCTCTACCACTTGGTCTGACGTGGGTTACATACAGATAGGTATGTTTAGAGCATATCTGTAACCAGTCTGGAAGAGTGGGGGGGGATAAATGGCCGAATTCTGGGGGGGGGGGTGTCTGGAGCAAAAAGTGGTGGGTGTCTGGAGCAAAAAGTGGGGGTAGCTGGCCATTCTTTCAGTTATACTGGTACTTTTTTGGTCCAAAATGGGTATAAATAGGGTCTAAACAGAACAGTGTTATTTAGCTGTTATGGTCATATAACACTGAAAAGCACTGAAATACACCAACATTTACTCACTTTTCTCGTTTTAAACATTGTGAAAAATCTTTGGGGAAATTCTAGGGGGGTTGGGGGGGGGGGGGGTTGGGGGTGGTTGAAAACATTCCCCCCCCAGTTACAGGTATGGTTCAGAGCGTACCTTGAGAAACAGCTCATGCGGTGGAAGCCCAGTTGGTGTTAAGCTGTTCAGATATTCGATTGGAAACCTTGTCGCGTCTGCTGGGTCACAAGTCATATCAGCGCTGTGAAGCGTTGTAGCTGGCCCAGGGAAGTGGTCAATTATTGCACGATTAATCTCGTCCACTTCCACATTCTTTGGTGCCAAAATTGCTCTTCCACTCAGCCAATTTATCCAGTCATCTTCTGCCCCAGCCATCTTCTGTACCATATCTGGGAATATTCTGTCTGCGAATTTTAGCATGGATGCTCTCACTGTTTCACTGTTTGAGTCGTCAATTTCAAACAGGTTGACACCATGCAGTTCTGACAGACGAATTTTGTCAGGTGGGCCTTCAATTGGCAAGTCGCCATTACCACGTTTGATAAGCCACTGATCAAAGTGTTGCAAAGCAGGGTCGAGTCCAACTCTCAGATTTTCCTTTAGTTCACAAACTGTAAACTGAGACCACAATTGAGACTTTCTAATCGAGCCTGCTGCAATTGCAGCCCTTGACCCCTTTGGCAGAACAGGCAACACCTAGAAAGGACATGCCTGTGGTGACTGACCAAGTCTGTAGAATCGGACTGGGAGAGGTGGTTCGATTGGAGATGTTACGGTATCTGTCAAAAGGGCACAAGCACTTTTAGACACACCTGCAACCGGCAACTGAGGAGAAAGGGGTTAAGTCATGGATGAGGAGGTCCCCCCTCAATGTTTCTAAAGTACCTCTCCATGGTTCATACAGACAAAATTGCGTCTTCTTTAGTGTTTCTGATGGTAAATAGCAAAATAATAATGCCAATTTGTAGCTTATTTTGAATGTAAAGTACCAATGTGCAGAATTTTGCGAAAAATAGCAATTTACATGGTATTTTGGTAATGACTTTTCCAGTTTTGACGAGATCCCCCCCCCCCCCCGGAAAGATTCGCCTGCAGACCCCGGCCAACCACCTGTCACCCTCCTCGCTAGCCGCCCTCATCGCTTGGCCGCTGGACAAGCCAGCAGCAGGTAACATGTATGTCGACTCTTGGGAAGGCAATCAACGCACCTGTCGGAAATCACCAGCTAATAACAACACTTTCCCTCCAAAAGGCAAGCTGTTGTTCATGACATCTTGAAGCACCCTGTCTAAGCCATCCAGCAGATCTTTGTGCATCATTGGTGCCTGCAGTCAATTGAAACACCCATTCACGCAGAGTGTCGGTAGGCCCCCTCCCTCAAATTGCCATTTACGCCCCCCCCCAGGGGCTGGCTCGATTACACACCACACACACACACGCACGCACGCACGCACGCGCGCGCGCGCCCACACACACACACACACACACACACACACACACACACACACACACACAATCAGCCCACACTATCCTTGCAATTTCACACCGGAGCAAAAGAGCAAAGCTGTTGCAAAAAAAACAATCAACTTACCTCATCCCAAACAATACATTTCGCTTCCCGAATGACTGCCGCAACAGTGTCGTTTGGCTTGATTGAGAATGTCATGCTTTCATTGTGATATAAAGGAACTTTAAACCTCGAATGAAACGTTCTTCCAAGCAACAGCAAATTCGCAGCAATGCCACTACTGGCGACTGCTATTGCAACGCTCTTCGAGTTATTCAAAGTCCGTGCAGTCGCCAGTATTGTGTTGATGGTAAACGTTTTTCCAGTTCCTCCTCTAGCGTCAATAAACAGCATTAATGGCTCCTTCAGTTCGATGGCACTTAAGACTTTATCGAATATCTCCCGTTGTCCAACAGTCAACTTCTGCAGCTGCTGGCTGGCGAACTGCTGTTCCGATTCCAACGTGAAATTAGTTTCCTCTTGTAGTGCAACTGTCAAGCGAGTCACAGGCCGCTTTTCTGTCAGCTGTTCCAGATGTTCATGTTCAGTCTCAGTCACAGTTTCCAGATTAAAGGTATTCATGGATAGGCCCAAATGCAGCAGTCTGTCTTCCAAATCAGCTCGAATCATCAGCAGCAGATCATTCTCAGTTGCCATGGGAAAGCGCCTTTGAAAGTCATCTGCCCATTCTTGCCAATGGCCATCAAATAATTGACGTGGATTCTGCGGCTCACAGAAGGCAAGAATCGTCACAAACAAAGCGCGCAGTTGTTTTGGCATGCAAAACTCTGAGCCTTCTATCAAGACACTGTCCCATTCACCGTCGTCAAGCAGAAGTCCCAAAGCTGTGCAGACTGACTTATAAGAATCTAGTCGCTCACCACCACGTGTGTGCCTGCGTGCGTGCGTGCGTGAGTGCAGGAGTGGGGATGCAGTCAGGGTGCAGGTTACAGGTATGGGGGGGGGGTGTTTGGAGCAAACAGTGGGTGTTGAAAAAATAGTGGGGTGTGGTAACCCCCCCAGTTGCAGGTATGGGTGCAGTGCAAGGTTGGGCAAAAGGATCGTTTTCTTAAATAGGTACCTAATACAGTATAATACAGTATTAAGTATAGTCATAAAGTCAGTGTCACCACCAAGATTACATGCAGAAAGGCATACTAAAAATCGCACTAACCAATGCAGTGGTCGTGGTTGAGCAACATTCGTAGGTAGAACTCATCCCCAGCCAACGGGTGAATAGTGTGCAGTCGTCCAATAGTTCCCAGAATGCCTCGCAAACGCCTTTTCCACTTGTGCGATCTGCGATCGAAAGTGTAGTGCTTCGGCATGTCAATATACTTGGTACGACAGTCAGCATTCTCCGAGTTGAACAGGAAAAATGCATCAAGCTCTGTTCGCTTTGGTCCTTCAGCAGCCACTTGCTCTTCTAGACCCTCTTCAAAAGTAGTGTACTGCTCGTTTTCCAAGTGAATCCTCAGGCTCATAACTGCTGGGAATCTGCTCGTAATTCCAAACTGGAAAAGCCTCCAGCAAGCTTCACTTGAACCAATCGAGCGCAAGTCTTGGTATGTTGAGACTTCATCGGCATTGTCTTCAACAGAGACCATGGCGCGATCGGCGCCTTTTGTGACGTACTTGAAAAGGTATTTCGCAGCGGTTGGAGAAATGCACGCTTGCACATTGATGTGTGCATTGAACCGCAATGACAAGTATGGACTGTAAGGCACAATCATGCTGTTGTCAATCCACTTTGGAGCGCGATCTCCAGGCCTGGCATGCTGAATCCATCTTCCACCATCTTCAGGAGAACGTCTGCGGTATGTTGGGTAGAACGCACTGTCTTCCCATTCAGTGACTGGCGTGAAAGGCACTGGGAAGTACTTTCTGCACCACCCAGCTTCGTCTCTGCAGCGTTCACTGCACGAGTGAACCATGTTGTTCAGTACGATCTCCTGCAGACGTTCAGCCTGTTCTCTTTGTGGTCCTTCAGGGAACTGCGCTGGATCTGGTGGCAGCTCAGCGCATATCACTTCATCGACATCGTCAGCAGTTCTCAAACGATCTTCAGCTCTCAGAATAACCAGAATGTGTGCGTGTGGTAGTCCTAGAAGGTTGATTTCCATAAATATTTCCACAATTTCTTTTAAAACTGTGGCGACGCCCCACACACAATTCAAAGGCATTATTACCCCCCCCCCTCAAAAAAACCAACAACAACAAACAAACAAATTGGACTTGAGGTGGTTACCGATTTGCCCATTGTTAGGACTGACCGACCCCTCCCCCAACCTCCAGAATTCTTGGAACTCGTGAAAAAATTAAAAACAAACCTCTTTTCTGAAATTCAATAACGTGCATAATTCCTGCGCGACGTCCAAAGACATGGCCTTTGTTAATTTCGTCCAGCATGGCCTTCAGTTTTAAATTAAACACTCTTGCCAACAAATCAGGTCGGTCCTGGCTACGTTGTCCTAAAAAAGAATATCACATCACCAGTACTCGTCATATATTCTCAACGTCTACAAAAAGATATGGGTAAAACGATGTTGCAGTAAGAAAGAAATTGTACCAACTATATAGTGTTTGTCTATTTTAGTGGCTTATGACAAAACACCAAAATAGGGCTCAATGGTGCATTAAGTGCTATTTTGGTGCAATTTCAATCCTGAAACCCCCTCCATAAATTTCATGCCCTCCCTATAGAAGTTGCTCTGACCCACCCCCACCCAAAACTGAAAACCGCATTACATGTGCACTACATACTATACCAACCTTCCATCAGAGATTCCAATATTTCAGACCACTGTGGATTACACGTGAAAGTGATAAACAAATCAGGTTTATGGAATTCTCGGCATATTGCAATAGCGTCCTAAACAAAGCAGGTGTCCACAATCATGAACACTCCCATGGACACGCATGCACGCAAGCAATGACACATGCAATGCAAGCATGCATGCACGCACGCACAGAACCAAGAAAAAAAAATGAGCTACTTGGAAATGAGCATGCATGTATCGCGGGCTTCCAACGAATGAAGGGGGCAGTATGACCTGCTTCCCAGATCTCAACCGTTCAGACAACCCGTTTGCTTGTACGTCATGCACATCTTCACAAATCCGTTTGTATTTTTCCCCTCTTAGCTTTTCCTGGTTAAATGTGACATATTTGAGCCGTTGGTTCTCAACTTTCGCAAAGGCAATGCAGCAGTACTCCTGCATAAGACGTCCCGCTCTAAACAGAACAGTTCAGAATTATCAGCAGAGGTTCTTTTTGGTCAAAGAGGGTGAAAATAGGGTCTGAATAGTGTTATGTAGCCCTGTTATGGTCATATAACACAGGAAACACCAAAATTTACTCACATTTATCATTTTAGACAGGTTGAAAACACCTTGTAAAACGTCTGGGGTGGGTTGGGGGGGGGAGTGGGTGGGGGTTGAGAAGATTCTGTGGAAGACCCTCACCTTGCCAGTTACAGGTATGCCCCCCCCCACGGTGACGCCTGTGACACCTATTACCTGAGCAATATGTCAAAATTGGCTGTCGCTGGTTCGCTTCGCACTTGCAGGTGGAATGCATAGAACTGTAAGGGGGAACACTTTTTAGCAGCTTCTGGCTTGACCGGAACCTTCAAATGCCAGCCGTCAACACCAGTAGGAAAGAGTAGCACAAAGTGCAGGGGATCTGCAGCTCGGCTAGTGTCTTCTATGACCTGCGTATGACGACCTGGACCACGCAAAGCTACTACGAAGTGTCCACTCCTCGGAGCATCATCCTCCATAACAACTGAATTGATTAACAAATGCCAGCGCATTGCAAAAATAGGCTGCACCCACACATACACGCACACACACATGCACACGTACACCCACACACACACACACGTACGCACACCCACGCACGCATGCAAAGACCCAAGCACACAATACCTGACACTTCTTGAAATCCAGGATTGTATCGTCTAGCATGCTCGCCTTCAGGTCTCTGACCCTCATTGATCACAAGCACCAATGGCTGTGTATTCTCAGTTTTGACAATTTCATAGACGTGCAGCAGATCTTGCACGTAACCATTGCAGTGACGGAACTCTTGTTGTAGCCGAGTCAATAGTAGTCTGAGCCTATCTCTATCAGCAGCTGGGGTGCTCACAGGCAAGTTCATGTTTGCCATTCTCAACTGTGCTTCATTGTTCCCAATGTCAGGGTCCAGAACGTAAAGCTGCGAGAAAACTGGAGGGGTTCCATCTGTTGCTTGAATTGGCCCCATTCTGATATACACCTTGCCTTGGATCGCAACGGAAGGGCGCCACCCGCTAGACTCAGCTGGCAATGGGTCTTTTGCTCTCAATGACGCTAATGCCAAGGCATTATTGAGCTGGCGACAATACTTTCGGAAAAGAATGCCTTCTGCAGTGTTGCTTCTCCACAACGTTTGGAACAATCCAGGCATTTCAGTAAACTGGGATCCCAATTTGACATTTCCATTTGAACAGCACATTTGGCCCGTCTCAGCAATCCATTTGACAGCTTTACAGTGAGTACACACTTGAACTTCTCATGGTTGTGCACTTGCCGATCTTTTTGTAACAGTTGTACATCCCATCAACTGGGGGGGGGTGTGTGCTGAATACACTGGTGTTAAAAATCAGCCAATGGTGGGGGGAGGGGAGGGGAATATGCCTCTGGCCAGTTTCTCAACCTCTCCAGAATTAAAGCTATTGCATGTTTTGCATCCTTTAGAGTATTGTTTGACCAAAAAACAGCAAAATACATGTTCTGCTATTTAGACTTAGTATTACCTTTTTTTCTAGTTAAAAAGTACATACAAATGACCTGCAGACCACAGTTTAGCTCATTTCAGTCAATTAAAAAGTACCTACCCTATATTATATATATATATATATATATATATATATATATATATATATATATAATTCAAAACAAACTTTTAAGGTTTTACAAACGCCAATCTACCCCCCCCCCCCCCACCCCCTGGACTGGAGCAATATTCATGTGTGGACACCTTCTTAAAAGAAATATGTAAGTGCACATCCCACGTCGTTCACCATTGCCATTTAAACCATTGCCAAGTCCACCAAAACTGACTTCGGTCACCAACTGAGTTCCATCAAATATAGAGCTGACTCTGCGAGCCGCAAAATTCGCACCATGCTCATTCGCAATGTAACGACGCCGTTGCAAAATTCGCTGTTCTCGCTCGAGTGGCCCTTCTGCAGCCCGAGCAGCAGTCTCACTTTGCCTTCGCTCCAGCTGAAGAGTATATACCCTGTCATAGTTGCAACTGAGTAGGAGTCGTTGGTAGTGGTACAGGCAGTTCCCCCCCCCCCCAGCTTTAGGCGTAATCCTGCATGAATGAAACGACCCCCAGCTCTGGTTCAACCTGCACTGTCTGCGGCTAAGCACAGGGCCGCAGGCAAAAAAAAATGCTGCTCCAAAGGCCTGAAAAACACCATTCAGGATGGAGTATAGAGCATTTTATCCTGAAACTCCCTCTCCCCCCCCCCCCCCCCCTCTACTAAATTTCTTCTCCTGGGCATTTGTCTAAGTGGCTTTAGATGTATTATATGTATATATATACATATATATATATATATATATGCGTGCATTACCACACATACAGTATGGTGCAGGAACACATACCAGTCGAGCCTGATGCTGCTCTTCTGTCTCGTCTGCTCTGGAAGTCGAAGCCCGCTGGCGTTTGTCTGACAGCCGAGCCTGACGCTGTGACTCCGTTTCGTCCGCTCTGGAAGTCGAAGCCCGCTTGCGTTGGTCTGACAGCCGAGCCTGACGCTGTGACTCCGTTTCGTCCGCTCTGGAAGTCGAAGCCCGCTCGCGTTGGTCTGACAGCCGAGCCTGACGCTGTGACTCCGTTTCGTCCACTCTGGAAGTCGAAGCCCGCTCGCGTTGGTCTGACAGCCGAGCCTGACGCTGTGACTCTGTTTCGTCCGCTCTGTAGGTCGAAGCCCGCTCGCGTTGGTCTGACAGCCGAGCCTGACGCTGTGCCTCCGTTTCGACTGCTCTGGAAGTCGAAGCCCGCTCGCGTTTGTCCGACAGCCGAGCCTGACGCTGTGACTCCGTTTCGTCCATTCTTGAAGTCGCAGCCCGCTGCAGATTGTCAGACAGACGAGCCTGACGCTCCTCATCAGCTTCCTGATTTCGTTTTTCTTTTGCCTTACGTCGAGCCCTTGAAGACCGCCCAATGTCTGATTTCCGTTTTGGCATATCAGAGAAATTATTGCAACCCTGGCCCCAACTCCAAACCACTTGTTGATCCAACTCCGCAAATCTGCCAATTCCCAAACTACAGCTCCAACTCCTCAAACCGCAATTCTGCCAATTCCCAAACAATGGCTCCAACTCCGCAAATAAGACAACTCCAACCAAACAACAACTAAACAGTTTCGCCATCAACTCATCATATCCAACAACGAAAAAAGGGAAGAAATATTTGGAGCGGCGGCAAACCCTCTTTGGGGGAGACAACGGCGGAGGTGCACACCGAAATGATATTCTTAATCTTAAGCCTTGTTTAGGCTTAGGATTAGGCCTTGCTTAGGCTTCTGCTTCGCATCAAAAATCGACCTTGCCCATGACCATGTCGGGGTTGCGAGGATTCGATCGAGCCATCGCGCGTGCACGTACGTCAAGCGGTTCGCGAGTTTACTCGAAGCATACACACAAACAAACAAACAAACACACACGTACGCAAGGCGCATTTGTAAGTAGATACCAGGAAAAGCGTATATACCAAGCTACACACGCACTCACACGTGCGTGCACACGCACGCATGCACGTACATACATAGACACCGAAATATTTTGTAAGTTGGAAATGATGATCCAATGAATAGAATATTTTGATTCTAATACAGTTCGAATTATGATACCTACAAATTATTCTATTCTAATCTGCAAACATACCTGCAGTCTGGAATCGGGATAACTGATTTTTGTATCACAGTAACAGAAATTTGTTGTGTTAATGGATGGAGAGTATACACAACAGGCACTTCAGGTATAATTTAAGGAGCTGTTCTACAACCACAATCTACATTAGCGTACCGAAGCTTATCATTTACCTGTCCTTTGAAAATCCGTAATCAGCAGCGTTGAAATACATACCACACCACACCAAGAATCCTGTTCCACTTATGGTTTTTAGTTCTACCTGCAACGTGCGTAGGGCAGTGGTGTGTGTCACTTTTAGCTGGGCAACAGCGATGTCGCTAGAATGACTGTTGTCCAAAATGAAATATGCCAAAATAGCTCACGCTAAAAACGCCGAATATGTGACAAGCAAATTGATTGTTCATACCATTGTATGCTCTTATACAATCGTTTTTCAAAGTGGACTCCACTGCAATGCTCTTATACAATCTTTTTTCAAAGTGGACTTCAGCAATGTGCAAATACAAATGAAAATTTTTTCTTTTCAAGCTCAACTTCTGTCTACGGAAGTCACATATTCTCCTTTTTTGCAGCTGTCTGCAAATTTTTCCTTAATACAGTGTTTTTTCGTATTGATATGTACAAAATGTGCACCACGCGTGCACTGATTTCGGGTGCCAACAAGGGGCACCCACACCAGGGGCGTGAGTTTAACTACTGCAGTACCACATGTAACCGGTTTTTTGAAGTGGGGGGGGGGCGACGTCCGAGACCATTCTGGGGTAAGCAGATTTGAAGAAAAAGGGAAAGGGTGTCATAAGGAAAAAAAGTGTACCTAAATAATGTCTAAATATAGACACTTCCTGACTATGGCGTGAGTGTCATATCCAAAACGTCGTATTAAATAAAAAATGTGTACAGCGTAGAGGTTCAAAACTGTAGAATTTCTTTACAAACACCTTCCTTCCTGGGCAACGTCTCAGACACAAAGGGCGTGCTGCAACTCCTCAAGTGACAGAATCAGGGGCTGAACACCAGCGAGTGGCGCGTGACGCGCTCGTTACCCCAAGCCTGACCTCGAGGACGCCACCACCATCAGCATGCTCGTTGAGGACGTGTCCTATGCGGCCCTCTGTGCGGCCAAGATGGTGGTCAACTATGGCGCGCGTGCGTGCGTGCGTGCGTGCATGCGTGCGTGCGAGAGCGCGTGCATGCGAGAGTGCGGGCGTGCGTGCGTGCGTCGGTGTGTGCATGCGTGCGAGAGTGCGAGAGTGTCGACGTGCCTGCGTGCGTGCGTGCGTGCATGCGTGCGTGCGAGAGCGCGTGCATGCGAGAGTACAGGCGTGCGTGCGTGCGTCGGTGTGTGCGTGCGTGCGTGCGAGAGTGCGAGAGTGTGGACGTGCGTGCGTGCGCGCGTGCGCGTGCGTGCATGCATGCGCGCCTTGTGAGGTTGCACATGAGAGTGCACATCCGAAAAGCACTTGATGTTCACTGCTTTGATAAAGTCAACCAAAAAATATTTTAACATCTGAAAAGAAAAGCGAAAAAAAAACTGAAAAAAATGTAGGGTGAGTCGTGGGAACAACATGGGTGGAGCAGGAAAGGACACTGGGGTAACGCAATATTGATTGGTTTTCAGGAGATGGCAGAGACGCCAGCGGGAGTCGAACCCGCGACCTCTCGATTGGTTGTCTAAGACCCAATGTTACTAAGTGTTCCAGATCTCAAGCTTGTGGGCATTTAGGAAGAATCCATTTGGGGCATTAATTTCTGATTGTATACAGCGTATGCTTGCAAAGTTTCATCCCGATTACTTTAACAAAACAATTATTAAAAAATAATATTAAAAAAAAATCATTTTTTTGAAGGTTCAGGAGCTCATATCTCATTATCCAGTGATGGAATTTCAAAACATTGACTTACCGAGGACTCCCCTTGACCTATTGTTCACGAAAATCGAAGAAAAATTGGGGGTTTACTGGGCATTTTTTGGAGTTTTACTCTTGTCGGAACTATCAAAAAAATTCGGCTATGGCGACATGGACGTTGGAGCCGCAAAATCTGCTCAACGGGAAATACTACATGTGTGGGGGATCAACTTTCACCATTATAGCGAATCTCTGTGATGAGCGGTTGAGGCGCCTATAGCGCACAAAATTTTGGTCGAAAAAACGGCTATGTCCAAGAAATCGGGCAAAATCGGCCATAACTCAAGATTGGTAGGACCTACGCGCAAATCCTTTTTAGGTAGAAATTGCCATCATGGGCTGAGAGTACACGCCAAGTTTCAGCCCAATCGCAAGTGGCGTTCAGGAGCGGCGGTCCAAAAAAGTGGCAGAGAACATGAAAAAAAAAAAAACTCGCGTTTTCACAACATTTTCAGAGGTATCTCCCCCTTGACGTAAAACAAGGAAACGCGTTATGGCGCGTTCGATGCCCCAGAAGAAGGCGGTTCATTTGAGCCATAACGCGCCAAAATCCGTTCAGGCAATCAAAAGTTATAGGCGATCGAAAATTCAAAAAGCCGCATTCAGAAGTCGTCACATATTAGGGTTGTACGCTGACGCGTACACCCTGATACCATGCTGATCACGAATATCACATCCATTTTCCAGTGCGATACCGTAATCGCGAGATACAGCACATTGAATATGCAAATTGTGGATGGTTAATGTTGCAAATTGGGGGTGCAAAAAAGTATGAGCATATGTAATCGACAATGCTGATCACGACTCTGGCATTTGTTTTCACATCCGCTACAGTAATGACAAGATATAGCACTATACTTTTCTACAGTAGTAGGTCTGTCTGTGGGCTCTGTCTGCCATGCAGCGCAGAGAGTTGTGGTGAATTGATTGAGCTGAAATTTTCTGAGCAGCTGGCTTGGCACATTTCACCATCATACAGTGGCCGGATTTTCCGTAGCTACCGTAATCCGGGAGATACGCAAATTGCGCATATCTGTTTTATCGAATTTGAGAATTCAGTGTCAAATCTGCTTGCGACATACGTAATCGACCATGCTGATCACAAATATCACATCTGTATTCCTAAGAGATACCGTAATCACAAGATATGAGACATTGAATATGCAGATTGTAAATGTTGCAAGTTGTTGCACATTTCAAGTTGAAGGTAAAAAAAGCACAAACATACCTATGTGAACCCGCACGCATGCACGCACGCACGCGCACGCATGCACGCACTCGCGCACTCGCACGCACGCACGTGCGCACACGCACCATGCATGCACGCATAGAATATGGTTCATGTTGCACGTTGAGGGTAAAAAAGCATGAACATACCTATGCAATCGCGCGCGCACGCACGCACGCACGCACGCACGCTCGCACGCACGCACGCACGCACGCACGCACGCACGCACGCACGCACGCACGTGCGCACACGCACGCACGTGCGCACACGCACGCACGCACGGACTCGCGCGCGCACACGCACGCACACGCGTGTATGCCTAAGCGTAAGCCTAAGCTTATAAGCCTGGGCCTAAGCCTAAGCTTGAGGATGGGGTGTGATCATGCTTTAGTGTTTTTGTGGTGCGTTGTTTTAGTTTTTTTTTGTGTTGAAAACAGCTAAACAATTGATGCGTCTGTGTTGGCTGCGTCCGATGAACACTTTAATTTTAGGCTTTGCTTAGGCTTAGTCCCAGACTTTGCTTCTAGTCCAATCCCATGTTTTAGGCTTTGGCTTTGGCTTAGGCTTAGGCTTATGCTTCGCTTAGGCTTAGGCTTCGCTTAGGTTTCGGACGCAGCGGACGCAGACGCAACAATTGTGTTTTGCCAAAATAACGACGTAAGGAAGACTCAAGCCCAAGCCCACCGAAAAACGCCCGCCCACGGCGCGCCGGAAGGGAATCGGAAGCGTCGGACAGCGATCCTAGCTTAGAGCAGGTCCAAAGGCCTTGCACAAGCAGGCAGGATGAGAGCGCCGCTTGGAGCGTCGCTCCAAGAGGAAGAGAGACCGTTGACAAATTTCGACGAGTTTTACAGAGAGGTCAAGGAGCTTCAGAAGAAACGCATTATTTAGTTTCTCAATGGCGCTCAAATGATGAGCGGTGCAATTATTTTATTTATAGCAGCCTACCGAGCAGTCAGTCAGTCAGTCAGCACAAGCCGATCGGGAAGCTGCAGCACTTCGCCTGCAGATCACGATGCATGAACATATGTGAGCAACCATGCAGATTACAAAAAGCCAATTATTATTAGCTGGCTCTGAAGGGCTTATTAAAACAATTAGCCCACCGCCACTAAATATGGGATTTATGGTGTCTGCTAAAGATGGTATAGTGCCAAATTTTTACTATCGAATGTAATGACTGGAGATGTAATGACGCATGAATAAAGCGTTACAACAAAAAAGGTAAACTGTTCTCCTGTATTGCAGAAGTGCATTGGTTGCATTGGTTGACTTCCTTGGGCTTTTGCTGAAGCACTTTACAGATTCGTCATTGTTGCTTTTCAACTGAGCATTGTATTGATGATGAGTCATCACAGAGGACATGAAAATATTCATATTGAACCACTTTGGAGAACTTTGCAAGCAGGAGTCCTGAGTTGAAGCGGCTAGTTAAGGAAAATTTTGCAGGTGGCTGCAAAAAAAGGAGAATATGTGACGCTCCTTTAGGCCCAGTTTGAAAAAACGCGGTATTAAAAGTAGCCACTTCATCAGATGATCAACTTCAGTTTGGACAAACCGTGTATAATCGAACCAAGCGCGGCAACACGTCACATATTCGGCGTTTGTTGTGCTCGCTTGGATCATTGGAAATGCAGTCCAGGCTGCATGAGGACCGAGGCCTTTCAGTCCTTGGACTCAGAGACGAGAGCGGGCCTTGTCCATGACTGCACGTCTACAGATGGCAGTTCCGTCCATAGGCACAGGCTAACAGAAGCGGAACAAAGATTATTGAATTGAATGTATCGAATATTGAATGTAGGGTATACTTGGTACTCAAGATTGTGAAATGATGGTGCATATCACTTACTGTAAGGGCAAGCCACATATTAAAAATTTAAGATGGGCAGGGTAGCGAAAAAGATGGCTGTGTGCCCTGTCCATCCATACGATGCCTAATGAATCGTCAGAGAATGCGGATCGTCAGAGAGATGAAAGAGTTTGTGAGGGTGGATTGATAGTGGTAGTGTTGTGGCTGTGTGCGATGGCTCGCACAACAAACGCCGAATATGTGACGTGTTGCTGCGCTTGGTTCGATTATACACGGTTTGTCCAAACTGAAGTTGATCATCTGATGAAGTGGCTACTTTTAATACCGCGTTTTTTCAAACTGGGCCTAAAGGAGCGTCACATATTCTCCTTTTTTTGCAGCCACCTGCAAAATTTTCCTTAATACAGTGTTTTTTCGTAAAAGAAAGATTAATCAAAAACTCACGCACGCACACACATACAAACCCACAGCAGCAGACCAGAACGGACGCATGCTCAGTGTTGCACCATAAAGCTTATGAAAAGCGTGTACCACTGTACACATTGTGCGTGCGTGCGTGCGTGCGTGCGTGCGTGCGTGCGTGCGTGCATACGTGCGTGCGTGCGCGCGCGTG